>CM057092.1:31860480-32152980 GCA_029959045.1 Taenioides sp. WSHXM2023
ACCACTAGGCCTGGTTTCAGTTCAGGTCTGTGGAGATGTGACCTCTTTCTCAGTAATAATCCCTGTTTACTGTTCCATTTCGCTGGTCTGTTCATTGAATTGACAGGAAATATAAATTGATTACAGCAGAAACTTTAAACATCTGGCTCCAAGGGCAGGGCTGAAGTGACCGTTTCCTCCAAATGCAGGAAAACTCCCGAGTGCCAAAACCCCGGAGGAATTCTGGGAAGTCACTGTTTAGCATTTCACCATAGGCGTATAGTGTCACAATCATTTTCATTCAAAGTAAATGTGTGTTCTTTCATATTTCCTGTTTTTCTGTTCAGCGGTTTTGAACGCAACAATTCAAAATATCCACTTACACATAAAACTATAGAACTGGAATGTTTCACAGTGCGGCATTAAACTTTTTTATCTTCACGGAGACCAAACCAGACCAAGTTACAGGTCAGATCTGTGGAGAGGCAATCCCGCTCACTGTCAGAATGCTGTTTTTGTAGGTATTTTTGAGCTGTAAAACCACCTGTAAGTGAATAAATGTAAAGTAGAGCTGTTTAATGTCACACTGCGGAACATTTCAGGCAGCGCAATGACATATTCATAGAGAAAAGCAGGTGACTGAGGCCTATCTAAAAAAGTTACATAGTGCACCTTTAACCTTACTTACACTGCATCTATTTGATATTTGATTGTTTTTAGAGCTATAAAAAACACAAAAAGAATATATATTCTGGCCTAATATCGAATAAATACCTGTTTGTAAAATGCGTTTTCATCCAATAAAGTTTTTTTTTAATACATTTAATAATAATAATAATAATAATAATAATAATAATAATAATAATAATAATAATAATAATAATGGTATTTGGTTTTGCCATTTTTTTATGTGTTTCTTCTTATTTTTCAGTGATTTTTACTTGTATTCATTAAAGATGCACTATGTAACTTTTTGGTTGGGGATCTGTCACCTGCTTGTTTCTATAGATATGTCATTGCTCTGCTTTGAATGTTCCACAGTGTGACATTAAACAGCTCTACTTTACATTTATTCAATTCCAGGTGGTTTTATAGCTCAAAAATACCTAGAAAAACAGGCGTTCTCTTCACAGATCTGACCTGTAACTTGGTCTGGTTTGGTCTCCATGATGATGAAAGTTTTAAAGCCATACTGTGAAACATTTCAGACAAAGCAATAGCATTTCTTTGGAGAAAAACATTTGACAGACCCACAATGCACCTTTTTTTTTTTTTTTTTTTACAGAAGTTCAAATCAGCTAGCGGGCATATTTACATTGTTTGATGCTGATTAATGCCCATTTTAAAATAAATAAAAAATATAAAAAATTCCAGGGATTTCTTAACATCGCCACAGCGGCAAACAGGCAGCAGATCCTCCTCCAGAAAAGTTCCAGAGTGCATATTTAGTGGTCTGTATGGAAAAGCAATCTAAATGTCTGTCTCCTGTCTCCCTGCCAGAGACTGTTTATATAAATGGACAGAGCTAACTCGCTAGCCACTGCGTTCCAAATAGGAAGTGGGCACGCTTCCGGCTCCATCCACTCTGACTCCAGTTTGCTTTCTATTTAAAAACCGTCACCCCTCTCTCTGTAACTGCTGCTTTCAGACTCGTCATTTTGGTCTTTAAATGTTCGTATTAACCCTCTCTACACGATCCTGGTGTTTCACTGTTTTGTCCGTAAATTAATATAAGAAGATTAATCCAAATTCTAAACTTTGTAAATGCATTTACACAACCTGTGTCAAGTACCGTATTTTCCGGACTATAAGCCGCTACTTTTTTCTCACACTTTGAACCCTGCGGCTTATACACCGATTCGGCTCATATATGGACGGATTAATCGTCTATGAACACAGCGGATGCGCGCGCAGCTTGAGTGCAGAAAGCGCCGCTGTCTGTGCGGTGAACATGGGTTAGGGTCAGTTAGAACACTCGCTAGCGCTGTTGTCAGCACTAAAACAGTTTATCGCTGCGTGATAAAATAAGTTCTGCTGCTAAATGAACATTAGTGAGTGGAATACGTCTTAATGACCCGTATGTGTTAAATGCAGGTGAAGCGTAAATGACGAGACGAAACGTCTCAAACTTCAGTAGCGGGACATCCACTCATACATGATCGATACAACTAACCCCGACCCCCGGGAGAGCCTGAAATCCTGTTGAAATCCTACAAGACACTGACATGATACAAGACAGGACAGCGGCTCTTTCTGCTCGAGACATGCGCTGTAGAGCGCCAAGTGACGGGGCGCAAGAGCGAGACAGACAGGTGAAGAGATGATGTGCTGAGGAAGATGCTCGTTTGATTTTGTTTTGAACAGTTATTTTGTGCTTCATGCACACACCCTCCTCATGGAAAACACACGAAGAAATGCATATGATGCAGCTTTGAAGTTAAAGACAATTGATCTGACTGTCAAAGAAGGAAACAGAGCTGCTGCACGTGAACGCGGCATCGATGAGTCGATGGTGAGACGTTGGCGACGGCAGCGTGACGAACTGACTCAATGCAAAAAGACGACAAAAGCTTTCAGAGGCAATACAAGCAGATGCTCGGAACTTGAAAACTTCTTGAAGACGTGGACACCTGCGGCTTATAGACAGGTGTGGCCTATATATGTACAAAAATAAAATTCTTTGAAAATTTAGTTGATGCGGCTTATATTCAGGTGCGCTCAATAGTCCGGAAATTACGGTAATTACATTAGAGAGGCCTGGTTAGAAGATCTTGGCATAACCATAACAGAGGACAAATGGAAAGATGCACTCGAAAATATTTGGAACTGTTCCATTTATTCCAGATATAGATTAATTCAATTTAAAGTGGTTCATAGATTACACTATTCCAAAGTTAAATTAAACAAAACCTTTCCATCTGTATCAGCAATGTGTGATTGATGTGGCCATACCGGCTTGTCAAAGCCTGATCCCGTCAGATCTCAGAAGCTCAGCAAGGCCGGGCCTGGTTAGTACTTGGATGGGAGACCACTGGGAAAATCAGGTGCCACAGTGGGGCGCCAGTCAAAAAAAAAAAAAGCTGTCGTTGTGTTCTTAGGCAAGACACTGCACCCACATTGCCTAGTATGAAAGTGGTGTGTGCGTGAGTGATGGTGGTGGTCGGAGGGGCCGATGGCGCAGATTGGCAGCCTCGCTTCCGTCAGTCTGCCCCAGGGCAGCTGTGGCTACAGTAGTAGCTTACCATCACCAAGTGTGGAATGAATGAATAATGCCCTGTAAAGCGTCTTTGAGTGTCCTGAAAAGCGCTATATAAAACTGATGCATTATTATTATTATTATTGATGTAATACATCTTATGGCTCTTTAGGTCATCTGTTTTGGTTCTGTCCGGTTCTACAAAAATTCTGGACTGATATATTCCACTGGTTCTGTGACAAACACAAAGTTCAGGTCGCCCCTGAACGTCTCATAGCGCTGTTGGGCTGCTTTAGTGACCGTGATTTACACTTACTTCATACAAAAAAAATCATTAGGATTGGGATGGTTGTAACAATTAAACTCATACTTCGGGATTGGAAATCATCAACTCCACCGTTCTTTATTTACTGGCTTAATGAAATGACTTTGGTGGCCAAGCTGGAATATAAACGTTATGAACAAAATCATACACTGGACTCGTACTTCAAAATCTGGTCCCCATTTTTGAGTTCATTAAGTAACTAACTAAACTAAACTAAAATAATTACACTTTTAAGATTTTGGAATGTGGTAGTGTGTGTATATGTATGTATATATGTGTATATATATTTTTTTCATTTCTTTTTTGTACAGTGGCGTTTTAAAGTTTTGTTTTATTATGAAAACCTATAAGTAAAATTATATATCTATATCTAAATATATATATAGAGATATAGATATTTGAATATTAACAACAGACAAATGAGGCGCCGTCTTTCCCGCTAGCGTTAGAAACAGCGTTGCTAAGGGACGGTTAGGGGGCGTGACCTCCAACAGCCTCACTCTGGATTGGTTCTTTGATTACTATGAAACCTGCAGTCTGAAATCCAAATATGGAACTTGACCCCAAATTCGCCTGTGTAACTGCTAGCCTCGTTTAGCTTCATTTGACTGGAGCTGAACGCTGTGGGTGACGCCGCACTCCCTCGGTCCACTCCTTTATTCAGTGTGTGCTCCCTGCTCGCGCCTGTATCCCCGGTCGCTCCTACACAAGTGTCTGTCTGCAGCTCTGTCTCTGCCCCGGGCCCTGTGGGACTGTCACAAAGTGCTGATTACACACATGACAAGCCCCACTTCCTGCTTGCCTTGCATTCTGGGAGCTTTCAGGCCTTAAGAATCCCTTTAGCGTTCCTCCTCCTCCTCCTCCACCTCCTCCTCATTCTCTCTTCTGTCCTTCTTCGGCGTCACCTCTGCCCTCCTCCCTCACATTTTCGCTGGGTTAGAGTCCTGTGGCGTTGCCCTTACTGTGCGAGCGGTGGTGATTTTGAAAACTGCTGACTTTTGACATGCGCTATTCGTCAACTGTGATTTTGAAGGGTTTTCCAGCCATCTCTATCACCCTCCTCATTTATTTACACATTATTTTTTATCACCGGCCATATTGAGCGTGCTTCCTACTGTGAAACATGCAACAAAACACCAATTTTGCTGTGATGTAAATGGATTAGTATTCCCTGAGCTTATCTTTTCTCTTCGCTAACGAGACAGGTTTAAGTTATAGTGATGCATTCGGGCTCACTCATTTGCAGAGCTGTATGCATGCATGTATGTGTATGTGTGTGTGTGTGTGTGTGTTTCGCAGCTTGTATGCTTGTTTATGATGAATGCCACAGTCCTATATTGATTATGTTCTCTCCCTGGGTGCTCATCGAACTCGCTAAAGAGAGCAAATGAAAAATTAAAGCGCGTTTTGCTTCAACCGTCCGTAGCTTAATGAAAGAAAACTGAAATTAGAATTGTATATCATGTCTTAAAGGTCCTGTATTACACAAAACTGACTCTTGTGGGCCTTAAGACATGTTAGAATGTTGTTACCTCATCAAAAACATACGTGGCCTTGTGTTTTGTTTGATTCACACGTGTTTGAGTAATCCTGCCAATTCAGTCAGTTCAGTTCATCTTTATTCCAGACTCATGGTCCATTTTAAAAACAGACAAGGACAGTGACAAAACAAAACAATAAATATTTATGTTTTTAAAAGACAGCCATACCAGCGTCTCCACATACTGGACTGGTATCGTATTGCATTGAATCATTATTATTTCATTGTCTGGGTTGTTCAGTCTGCAAATAAAACTGTGCATTAAAGTCCACATCTCCAAAACTCAAAATGCTCTGTTCCAACTTGTGATGTCATGAAGTGGTAGTTTTCAAGTTAACGGCTACCTTTTTACCTTTAATTCAGTAGAGATTGGCAATCTCAGGGTTGAAATAATCCAAATGATTCTAATGAAAGTGTATTGAGTTTGAAAATATAGAGTGCTTCCTGTATTACCACATGACATCACAAGGTGGAACTGGTTTGCAGAATCTGTGTGTTAAACTTGTAAATGAAACAAAACACAACTCCTGGTCTGTTTGTGACGAGGAAACAACATTATAAGGAGGAGCTCATTCTCCAACAGGCTCCTACAGCTCCACTCAAACAGTGAGAGATACAGGACTACCTTCATACTATAATACTCCCTACAACTGTACAACAACTTAATCTTAAGTAACAGATAATACTCCCTACAACTGTACAACAGCTTAATCTTAAGTAACGGATAACCTTATGCCCTGTCAATCAGCATATTATTTACACTGTCGTTTTTGTCTCTTGTTTATAGCTGTGATTTTATAGTTTATTTTATATTTTATTACTTATTTTTCTATTTTATTTTGACTTGTACATATACATTTATTTTTATAATTATTTTTTGCTTTACCATCTGTTTTTGTTACTCTCTGTTATTATATTATATTGTGATGTTTGAGCTTCTGTATCCAAATAATTTCCCTTATGGATCCATAAAGTTTGTCTAAGTCTAAGTCTTACATAGACCAGAAAATAGTGTAATATGGGCCCTTCAATGAAATAAAACTAAAATAAGACATTACCACAGAGTAAACAGTACTTAAGAGGCAGCGCTAACATCACATCTTAAAAGCATTTGTTTGTATCTCGGATGTTTCCAGGCAACCTTCCACGTGTGTTATTAATGGTCAGGGCATGCCAGAGTTACCGGGCTTACATAATTATAACCTCTGTGAAACATTACCCCTGTCAGTCATATCGATCGGCCGAGAGACTGAATCAGAGCACGAAATGTCAAATGTCTTGTTATTTCATTGTAATGTTTCAATTGTAATCTATTTTCATTTATAATTTAAAGGTTCTATATTACACAAAATTGATTCTTGTGAGCTTTAAGTCATGTTATAATGTTATTACCTCTTCAAAATAGCCTTTTGTTTTTACTCCAAAGCTCAGAATCCTCTGTTCCACCTTGTGATGTCATGAAGCAGTAGTTTTCAAGTTAACAGCTACTTTTCACCTTTAGTTCAGTTGAGATGATCAGTTCCAGGGCTGCAATCCCTAGTGAAGGTGTTTGGAGTTTAAAAACACAGTAGAGCACTTCCTGTATTACCACATGACTGTTTTCTGTTTGAGAGAAGAACTCAGACTAAATATGCAGGGTTTTTGCATTATGTATTAGACTTAGACTGAGACAAACTTTATTGAACAAAAATAGCAAGAGACAAGTATCAAGTCAAAATAAAATAGAAAAATAAGTTATAAACTATGAAATAAACGATAAAATCACAACTATAAACAAGAGACAAGAAGTGCAATAATATGCTGATTGACAGGGCATAAGGTTTTGTACAGTTGTAGGGAGTATTATCTGTTACATAAGGGTGAGTTGTGGTACAGTTGTAGGGAGTATTATCTCCTCTGTCCCTCTATAGTCTGGTGCAGTGGGTGAGTTGTACAGTTGTAGGGAGTATTATCTGTTACATAAGGGTGAGTCGTTGTACAGTTGTAGGGAGTATTATCTCCTCTGTCCCTCTATAGTCTGGTGCAGTGGGTGAGTTGTTGTACAGTTGTAGGGAGTATTATCTCCTCTGTCCCTCTATAGTCTGGTGCAGTGGGTGAGTTGTTGTACAGTTGTAGGGAGTATTATCTCCTCTGTCCCTCTATAGTCTGGTGCAGTGGGTGAGTTGTTGTACAGTTGTAGGGAGTATTATCTCCTCTGTCCCTCTATAGTCTGGTGCAGTGGGTGAGTTGTTTTACAGTTGTAGGGAGTATTATCTCCTCTGTCCCTCTATAGTCTGGTGCAGTGGGTGAGTTGTTGTACAGTTGTAGGGAGCATTATCTGTTACATAAGGGTGAGTTGTTGTACATCTGTATGGAGTATGTTATGGTATGAATGAAACAAAACACAACACCAGGTATGTTTGTGATGAGGAAACATAACATGGATCAGAAAACTGCATCGTATGAGCCCGTTAAACCAACTCCTGCCAGATCTTTTATGAAATCAGCGTTTGTTAGTGTAAAATTTAAGGAGATCTTTTAGTGAGTGGTTTATTATAGCTAAATGAGACACTTAAAGCATGTAATGTGTGGTCGTGATGTAGACAGAGAGCTTTATTCTTAAGTAGAAAACAGGCTCTCTTGCTGGTCGGTTGCGTTTTCCACATTGATGTATCACTACAGGGAAATTCAAACATGATTGCAGCCCCCTTCTCATCTTCCCCATCTTATAATTAATCAAATCAACAATCTGCATATTTAAGACATTTATTCCGCCATCAGCTCTCATCAAAGACACATAATCATTACAATCCATTTTTATTCCAACGCTGTGTTTTGTGTTTTATATTTTGTGTTCTTCATTCTCCTCCATCCCTGCACCCTTTTATTTACTTTTTCTTTTATTTTTTGGTCCCGCCATTCCTTTAGGCCACCAACCTGGCTCCTTCCTCCACCAACAATGCCACCCTTTCCTTTGCCAGTCCCGATGTCTCCATACTAAACTACCAATCTGCACTCTACCAGCCCTCCGCAGCGTCCATGGCAGCTGTGGCCCAGAGGAGTATGCCCCTTCAGCCGGGTGCCCCCCAGCTCTGCGCCGCCCGGCCGGACCCCTTCCAACAGGCTCTCATCGTGTGCCCACCTGGCTTCCAAGGTACGCACTGTATCACATTATACCTATACAGTACGTTATCAAGTTATGTTGATACTTTACAGCAGCCGTCGTCAACATTTCCTGGGGGTTTGATGCTAACTGTAGGCATGCTCTGTCTGAGGCTTTGTTAGAGTTTAATCTGAGTTTTGTTTTAACATAATCTGACCAGAAAGAACTGCTGCGTCCCATTACTCCGTCTTACCCCTTCCCCTACCACTTTATCTACGTCTTGGTCTTGTCCCTCGATACCGAGCTGTGAGGGCTCGGGGTACGAATGTTCCCCTAAGAAATGGGACTCCACTCGATTACCGTTTGCTTCTGTTAAGCAAATTGACTTCACACTGATTTCACCTAAAAAGTGCCACGTCAAGGATTATCGGGTACCTCAGCTCGACAAAAAACGAGCTTGTTTATACATGAAAGTTCGATGAAAACGATAACGTCGGCTAAACAGACACTACTACAATTAAAACTGCAACAACAGTTCACTAAAAGTAACGTAGAACATTAGCGTCATAATTGTAAACCTGCTAAACTGTTAATTGATATTTACAACTGCTGAAAATACATTTATGAGACTCCTTGGCTGGTCGATGTGACGCTCCATCCTGATCCCAACACCTGCCTGAGCTCGTAGGCCGACCCCTTCGTTTCAAGTCTGGTCGAGAGTTTACTTCATTTCAAGGGGCATGTAGCCCGAGGTCGTGACCCTAGCCTTTGATCAAAATTAGAATCAAGACACCCCTTGGCCTCACATGAACGTGCAAAACCAAGGGGTAGGGGTAGGTAAGACAGAGGAATGGGACGCAGCCTTAGTTTCAACTATAACAGGTGAGATGATTTTTGCCGCAAAACAAGTCTCTCACACATAAAATTACACAACCTAGCCAGCGTTAGCCAACACTTTTTCAGTTAGTCACTCTCACCTTGTTGAAAGTCAAACTCCTAAACACGACCACGAACGCTCGTATTAATCACAGGCTCCAGAAAATGTGTTTAGATCTATTTTGTATTTCTTCCTAAAGACTTTTTAAGCAGTGTTTGTTAATGTGTGCATTGTGTCACCATGGTAACTACTGAGTATTCTGTCATACACGTACATGTAGATGTGACTGGAAAGCATCAATTAGTGCCTGTTAGGGCTGTGGTTGACTAAAGAAAATGTTTGCATCTATTAATCGACTAAAAGGGGGCGGGGGGCTGGTAAAAGCTCTGAAAATCATTAGGATCTCTACAAAAACGAATATATACGAGAAAAGTACTTGTAAACAGTACCTTCATCAGTGGAAAAGTAAATAAAACTGTCAAGTCACTTCATACACACTCTGCTTTCACCTTTAGTTCTATTAAAACATATTTAGTCCACTAATAAAATAAAAATAAAAAAAGAACCAACTAAAGAACTAAAGGTGTACAGTCGGAGTGCCCGTGCTGAGAAGTGAGAAACAAAAGAGGTTTAATGGTATTCAGTGGTTGGTAAGATTCTTTTTTTATTTATTTAAACCATACATACATTTTAAACATTTTCAAATGCAAGATTATAGGTCCAAAATATTAATTACAAGACATATGAATTTGTATGTGTTTAACTAAAGCATGTTGAAGTTGAAGGGAAGAGAGAAAGTAAGAAAATGAGGAAATCAACAAGAAAGGAGATATAGAGATAGAGTAAAATAATAATAATAATAATAATAATAATAATAATAATAATAATAATAATAAAACAGTACTTCTGAGCACACATGAATTACAATTATCAGATGAATGCTCACCTTTTTAACAGCAAAATCAGTCTGTTTATAAAAAATAATGGTGTCAATCATGAATCACTCTTCTGATTTGAATCCAGAATTGTTTTGTGTATTTTGCATTTTTATAAACCGAGCTCAAAGTAGCACACCCCATGAAACAGCTAATGTTGTAACCGCTCACTGTTCAGAATGAAGAGGGCGTTTCCCGTGTGTTTTGCCACATTATCGAAAACTGAAAACTCTTAAAAAGTCAATCATTTTATCAGCTGAAAAGTTGGTTTGGGGTTGAGTTACACTTTAAAGCTGCATTGTGTAACTTTTCTGGTGGAGGGTTCGTCAAATGTTTTTCTCCATGGAGATGTTATTGCTTTGTCTGGAATGTTACACAGTATACCATTAAAACGTTCTGTCTTCATGGAGACCAAACTAGACCAAATTACAGGTCAGATCTGTGGAGAGGCGACCCCGCTCACAGTCAGAATGCCTGTTTTTTATGGGTATTTCTGAGCTGTAAAACCACCTGTAATTGAATAAATGTAAAGTGGAGCTGTTTAATGTCATACTGTGGAACATTCCACAGCAGAGCAATGATATAGCCATAGAAACAAGCAAGTGACAAACCCCAAATCAAAAAGTTACATAGTGCACTTTTAGTAAAATCCAGATTAAAAAAAGAAAAAAGACATAGTTTACCTCAGAGTCCTGTTTCTAACTTGTATTACAAAGAGTCAGGCTTTTGTCTATTGATACTTTGCAGCTGATGTCATCAATATTCCTTTAGGGGTGTGAAGCTAACTGAAAGCACTGCTCTGTCTGAAGCTCTATTACTCAAATTAGATTAAATTTGATCTTTATTTTAACACAATCTGACCAGAAAGAGCTGACTAGGTTCTGGCTGATTTGTGCTGTTAAACAAGTCTCACATGCATAAAATTACAGTTACAAGCTAGCCAGCGTTAGCCATGTTTTCACTTAGTCACTTTCACCTTTTTGTTGAAAATCAAACCCCTAAACAGGACCTTGAACGCTCCTGAAAATGTGCTCTTTAAATCCATTTTGCATCTTTTTCTTCAAACGTTTTTTGCCTGTGTTTGCTCACGAGTGCATTGTGTCACCGCGGTAACTGCTGAACATTCCGCCCACAGAGATACACGTAGAACACCCCCACCGTGACGTCGCTGCAAAGTATCAACTGTCCAGAAGGGTCCCAAAATAATAAGTGTACTACTGTGGGGGGTTCGTCATTGATTACACAGTGGAGAGCGGAATGAAAACATAATTTGATTCGATTCAGTGCAAAAAACGCTGCAAAAAGCTACGCCTGGAAGCAAAAATATAGATTTAAATAGAAAAATTGAAAAGTAATTCCATTTACTATTCGTCTTTCATGCTTTTTTAATGTAAAGGACAAACTACTTGAAGGTTTTAGGCGTGTACTCAACTCCTACTTAACATGCAGCACAGATTGGCACTATAGAGGTCTGTTTTTATACTATCGCCATGACTACTGTACGGCTGCTATATTTGAACACAGCTCGGGCGAATAAATCTATTTTGACAAGTGCGTACAACACATACATTACACTATCTGATCCTCAGCTTTTAATTCTGGACGAAGCACTGCTGCGTCTGGGAAGTGACAGATGTTTAAGGCTACTGCTGTTGACATTATCTGCGCTCGTGTGCTTTATTTACCCACACAGGGCTGCAGGCGTCCCCTTCCAAACACACCAGTTACTCCGTGCGGATGGAGAATGCCGTTCCCATAGTGACGCAAGCCCCCGGTGCCCAGCCTCTCCAGATACAACCCGGGCTCCTCGCACAGGTAAGGAAAAGTGCAGATGTTGACCATAGTAAAAAACAAAAAAACATTAAAAACAGCATTGCTTTCTGCGAGTTTCACCAAGATAGTCTCTGGTAGGGTTGTCATGATAATAAAATTTAAACTTCGATAATCAATATAGATCATAAATGATAATATTGAAACGAATTTATGCCTTTGACAGCAGATTTGAAGGTGAATTGTGTAACTTTTCTGGTGGAGAGTCCGTCTAATGCTTTTGTCCATAAAGATGTTATTACTTTGTCTGGAATGTTTCATAGTGTGGTATTAAACCTTTCTATCATCATGGAGACCAAACCAGACCAAGTTACAGGTCAGATCTGTGGAGAGGCGACCCCGCTCACAGTCAGAATGCCTGTTTTTATAGGTATTTTGAGCTATAAAACTAATTTAATGAATAAATAAAAGGTAAAACAGGTGACGGAACCCTAACCAAAACGTTACACAGTGCATCTTTAAACTACAAAAACTATTCTAAATCTACAATATTGTTAAAAAACCCATGAGAATAGCAGAATGAAACACTTTAGTACTTAGTTTGCATCTGTAATGAGTTATAGTTCAATCTCCTACCACTTCAGTATGATCGTAGAATAGGAAAATAACTAAAATTTTCCTGCTAGTACAAAGAAAAAAAATCCCCACGATGAATATTAACCTTCATAAATTATAGCTCCATCTATCATGTATTGAAAGATAAGTTGATGTAGTAATTATTGTGACAATAGCAGTAAAAAAAAAACGAAAAAACCATTGAAACTAGAATTGCTTTTCTGCGAGTTTCACCAAGAATAGTATCTGAGCTCCTTTGGGACATTTTCTTTAATGTAGCACTTATTTAGTCTTACTTCAGCTTTGGTTTAGTGTTTTTAAAGCAGACCTATTATGCAAAATGGACTTTTCAGAGGTTTTAACCATATTATAGTTATTTCTCTTCTCATTTACCCTCTTGAAGTTGTATTTGCAGTGATTTGTGCATGTTTGAGCAAGCTTTAATCGCTTATTTTCAAGACGCCGTATTGCTGATCACCTCCCTCCAACACACGCCCACTTCTATGTACTTACTTCGTTCTCCAGTTTTATTTTCTTTAGCGGTGGTACGCGCAGGATTCAGCCGCATTGTATAGTAATTATTTGTACAAGTGAAAAAAAATTCACAGCTCACTAGCGCAGACTTTTTGTTGTGAAGACGTTTACGGCGACGTCAGCTCCCGTTGGGCACCACAGTTTTCTAACGCATTTTCCAACGGCTTATTTCTTTTATTACGCTGTTTTAGATGAATATTGTGATTTTAAATGTCCAAATTACAACATAAAGATCCACGGGTGTCATAGATTATAACTATAGAGCAGACACAAGCGCAGTGTGTTCTTTTAAAGCTTTAAATTTACACTTTTTTACATAATTCTCGTTGTTGTGTTTTTAGGGTAACCATGTTTACCATCTGTCCAGGGGCTACAATTCTGGTACATTTACAGAAATACTGATTAATATACACTGTCCCTGCTAAATAAACCAAATAAAAAATAAAAAATAAGTGAGACTGCTTTATACTATAGCAGAATTTACAGGGATCTTGTTCTTTCTACTGTATTGTAACATCCCTTATATTTATTACTTACATCGTGCAGCCCTATAACCTGGTGTATTTGCAGAACTTCAGGCTTTAGCTGTTAAAATACAGATGTTGTAAGTAATATTTCAACCAGTACTGCTTTCCGTGAACTTTACCCAGAATAGTATGTATCATCTCAGTCTCAGTGTTGGTGACCTTGGCCCCTCTGGTAGCTGGTACATCCTGAGAGCATTAAACAGGCTGAGCTCTCCTGTGCTTTACTTCCTGGTTCTGCCTCTCTCATCGCACGCACACACACACACACACACACACACACACACACACACACACACAAACATGCACAAACACACACATTAGATCTATGTCTCCAGGCAGCTATGGCCATCTGCGTTCACAAAAGCATTATTTTCTACTGCCTATAGTTTTGCCTGATGACTACGACATTAAACTAAACTTAAACGGTGTGTTAAAGGGCCTGTATTACACAAGATTGACTCTTGTGAGCTCTAAGCCATGTTAAAATATTGTTTCCTCCTCAAAAACAGACCCGGAGTTGTGTTTTGTTTCATTTACACATGTTTGAGTGATCCCGGGTTGAGTGAACATTATAACATAGATCAGAAAATAGTGTAATATGGGCCCATTAAGTTTCAATTAAGCTTCAATTTCATACTATTACTATTACTACTACTACTCCTACTACTACTGCTACTAATACTTGTGCCATACAACAGTTGAATTGGGCCACTACAGCTTGTTTTGGGGTTGAATCTCTCCAACAAGTTGACATTTCTTTCATTCATAACATAGATTTCTTTAATTCGTAACATAGATCAGAAAATAGTGTAATATGGGCCCTTTAAGGTTTTAAAGAGAAATGTTTTCAAAGCAAAAAGTTAACAAAGGGAGACTTCAGTTTCAAACTATTACTACTACTAATACTACTACTACTACTACTACTACTACTACTACTGCTGCTACTAAATTGGGCAACTACAGCTTGTTTGGGTTTGCCATTTCTTTCATTCCCTCATTTCGGCTTTACTTCAGCTTTCATTTAGTATTTTTAAACCTTTACATGTGACCTCTTTATATAGCTTTATGCTTTTCTTTCTACTGTGTTCTTACATCCCATATGCTCACATTGTGTAGCCGTAGAACCTGGCATATTTATTGAACCTCAGGCTGTAGCTGTTCACATACAGATGTTGTGCGTAATACGGACAGACGAAGCATCAGTCTCTCCTCTCACACGCACACTCCAGCCTCCCTCTGTCGCCTCTTTCCCTATGGAAATTTCCATGAAGGCTTTAAATATCCCTGAGAATCTGGGGAGTTTGAAGCGCTCCCTTATCTCTACTTAATCATGCAGGAGGCAGGCAGTGAAGCATTATGGGTATAGGTGTGTGCGTGGATCTGTGCCTTTTGTTTCTGTGCTAGCTTAATCTGTCAGATACCAAATGGTGATTAGCTCCAGGGCTGCACACGAGTCAGGCGCTCCAAATTACAGGCCTCAGAGGATGTGAGGAGGTCAGGGGAGAGGCAGATGAGGCACAGCGTGACCGACAAAATCACCAAATTCACCCTCAAACGTGAAAGATAAAATCAGGTGTGTACAAGCGGGCATTTCTGGGATGCATTTGCCTGTAACCTTAAGTAGACCTATTCTGCAAAATCGACTTTTCAAAGCTTTTACCCATGTTGTAGTTGTTTTCCCCTCACTATTTACACTGGCAAAGTTGTATTTGGAGTAATTCGTGCATTGAATGAAAATGAAAATTGAGCTATGGAGTTATAACAGCAGCAGGCATGAATCAAGACAGTGACTGGGAACAAAAAAGTAAAAATATCAAATAAACAATATTATTTACATTGGTATTAAAGGTCCTATATTACACAAAATTGACTCTTGTGAGCTTTAAATCATGTTATAATGTTGTTACCTCCTCAAAAACAGACCTGGAGTTGTATTTTGTTTCATTCACACATGTTTGTCTACATCTCCAAAACTCAAAATACTCTGTTCCACCTTGTGATGTCATGATGCTGTAGTTTTCAAGTTAACAGCTTCCTTAAACCTTTTGTTCATTAGAGACTGGCAGTTCCAGGGCTGGGATTGTTGACGTGATTCTAGTGAAGGTGTGTGGCGTTTAAAAACACAGTGGAGCACTTTCTGTATTATGACATGACAAGGTGGAAGAGAGTGTTTCCCGTTTGAGAGAAAAGCCTAAATATGCAGGGTTTGTGTCTGCATATTTGTACTTCTCTCTCAAACAACACCAGATTACGAATTCAAAACGGATGTAGCCTCCTTTAGCTTTACCACTATACATATATATATATTGTAATGAGCCATATACCTGAAATATACCTGAAATTATATAGTGTGCCGAGCCTATTCTCCGCAGGCAAAGGCAAGTTAGAGTAGTGATAGCATGTAAATAACGCTCAGTGTTGGAAATAGCGGTCTCTGCAGGTGTGCGCTCTAACCCTCGTCCGTGCACATGTTAAACAAAGGCTGACATAAGTTAAAGTAAGCAGATGGTTTATATAGGGCACAGCTAATAAGAGGGTATGCAGGGAGTGTGTGTATCTTTATGTTTACTTCTCCGCCGTGGGTGGTCTGTGCTCGGAGCTGCCCTGAGTAGCTGTTTGGCTGTTTCTTCTCCCACCTGTGCCTCTGCTGTCTGTCATTCACACACCTATAGACCATTGCAATGCAGACAGAGCTACAGTCAGTGGTAGAGAAGAAGAAGTAGTCAGTTTTGTTACGTAAAGGTCCTAGATTACGAAAAACTGACTCTCGTGAGCTTTTAGACATGTTATAATCGTCAAAAACATACCTGGAGTTGTGTTTTGTTTCATTCACACATGTTTGAGTAATGCTTTATTATTAGTCTGTCTATATTTCCAAAACTCAACATGCTCTGTTCCACCTTGTGATGTCATGAAGCGGGAGTTTTCAAGTTAACAGCTACCGTTTACCTTTAGTTCAGTAAAGATTGGAAATTCCAGGGCTGAAATGATCCAAATGATTCTGTTGAAGGTGTGTGGGGTTTTAAAACACACTGAAGCACTTCCTGTATTAACACATGACATCACAAGGTGGAACAGAGTGTTTTCCGTTAAAGAGAAGAACTCAGCCTACGAGGGAACAACATTTTAACATATAGATCAGAAAATAGCGTAATATGAGCCCTTTAAGTAAAAGTACAGATACTGGAGCAAAAAAATACTAAAATAAAAGTAAAAGTATCACATGAAAGACTTACTTAAGTATAAAGATAAAAAATAAAGTTAAAGTATAAGTACCTATTTAAAAATGTACTTACAGAGTAAAAAGTAAAAGTATTTTGAGATCTTCAAATGTAGTGATACAGATTTGTGTTCAACAGAAAATATTGTTGATACTGTTTATAACTGTTAATAATTGTTTTTCTTTGTATATTTGTATTTGCTCAGACTATGAACATGTTAAAAATAAACCCTTTTCAGCAGCTGTCAAAGCATAATAGAAAATACTTTTGTTTTCAGTCCAGTTAAAAAATGTAGTGGTGTAGAAAGTACAGATATCTGCTCTCAAATGTAGTGTATATACTTAAGTAAAGTACAGATACCATAACTGCAGTAATTTCCTACTTTTACTTCATTACGTTCCACCACTACCTAAAATGCACTGGCACAAGCCTGGGGGAGAGGGGCAGACACATGGGGGCAGCCAGCGAGGCCTTTATCTGGCTCAGGAATGCAGAAAATGTGGAAACAATTGAGGAGTGAGAGCCTGAGTCCTTTTAATGGTGGTTAGGTGACAAAAGTTTTTTGCCCGGGGGAGAAAGGGAGGAGGGAAAGGAGGACTGATAGCGACTGTGGGTCTGGAGAATGAGAAAGAACAGCCCCCTTAACTGGGTTACAGTGTGAGGGCAGACAGGCGGCTCTTACAATGCAGACAGAAGCAAGCTGTGTGCTATAGAGGGCATGTACTGACATCATTTTATCTGAAAAATGCTCCTTAACAGTGTGGTACCATAGGCTGTATATATAAATGGACTTAGCCAACCTGCCAGCCGCTGCGTTTCTAATAGGAAGTGAGCATGGGTGCGCGTTCAGCTCCATCGACTGCTGCAGTTCACTTTGTATTGAAAAACATCGCCCCTCTCTCTGTAACTGCTGCTGTCAGGCTCTTAAAATGTTCGTATTAACCCGCTCTACATGATCCCGGTGTTTTTATTCCGCTGTTTTGTCCGTAAATCAGTTCCAGTTCCTAATACAGTACTTGACTTAAAATCACAGCTAGCCTCTGTGAGCTTCATTTGACTGGAGCCGAACGCTATGGGTGACGTCACGCTCCTTTAGTGCACGTCTTTTATGAAGGACCATGAATGCGATCTTACAGCTTTTTTGGCAGTGTTTGCTAATGTGTGCATTGGGTCACCATGGTAACCAGACCAGTTTTGAGCCTTGCGTCCCAGCGGATTTATTCAAAACCATTGATTTGATTTGTTTTGTTTGTTTTATGAAAGAAATGTCACAGGTGTCCTTATTTTTGACCAGTCTGATCTGCCAACATTAAAGAGGGGAATATACTGTCATTGAAACTTACTATAAAGCAAAAAAAAATGCACCGACAGTCCCTTAGTTTATATACTGACCATGGATCTATAATAAAAACTGGACAAGCTCTTACTCCTCTGTCTCGGCTCCAGACGGACTAGTGGCTGCAGTTCCCGGGAGCTTGGACCTGGAAAGAATTCTCCCATAGAGCGTAATGCATTTTGGGAATTCAAACTGCCTATGCTCAGCTGACAGGGCATCCAGCTTTCACAGAGGTTGGATTTCGTAGGATTCTTTTCTATTTTCACAACATAAACTTTGTAAAATTTTTAAATCCTTAAAGCGTCTAAAAGTGATCTTTGTAAGACTTAACCTGCCCCACTCTGAGCCCACGCTCGTTCCGCTCTAGCAGCTCTCGCTCTGATTGGTCCAAACGCTTCACGCTGTGCTCTGATTGGTCCAAACACTCCACGCCGTGCACGTTACAGACATCACATGGGTAGGAGGAGCTTGAGGAAATAAATGCAGAAGAGAAAATTATTTTTGGGCCCATGCGCCAGTGAGCACAGGCCCCTGAAAACTATGATACTGACCCACAGCTGAGTCGAGAATGGACATGTCACACGCTCTTTTTTTTCACAGTTTTATTTATACCAGCCCTCCTAACCCGGGCGTGTCCCAGTTTTGAATTTTGAAAATCTGGGCACCTTACCATAAGCAAACAGGCAGTGCAAAGAATCTATAGTGGAGACGGAGCAGCAACAGCAACAGGACGAGAAGAAGAAGAAGAAGAAGGAGGAGGAGGAGATGGATGGACGTGTTACAGAGACTAAATGACATTGATAAAAGGACCGTGGATGTGGTCTGAGATGTAAGAAGCATCGCTGAGCTCCACACTGTTCCATTAAAGAGTTCAGTCAGGAGCACAGACCCCCCGCCTCCTCTTCCCACTGCACAGAGACAACAGGACACGACCACACGACCGCCGCCGCCGAACAGAACGCTTTTACTGTGAAGGAACCACGAGGCACCAGGGGAGGGAGATACTGACATTATCTTGACATTTTTTTGTTGATTCTCACAAATAATCAGAAATGGGTTGTATTTTTGTAGTCTATATTTAATTTGCTAAAACGTGCTTGTATTTGTTTTGGAGGAGCTTCAAAAGTGAATTTTCTACAGAAGTGCAGAAATGTCACTTTATCGCCTTGAAAATTATACTGTGCGTTCGTTTTCTTTTTGCCAACTATTTTTGCTTAATTTAAATGGCAATATTTTATTTTTGCATCCCTTCAAAACAACAATTTGAATATATTACGGTTTATTATGAATATACTAATATATTGACTATATTCCCACTTCTTCTACTATTGATACTTTGCAGCTGATGTCATCAACATGGGGGGGCAGCGCTAACTGTAGGCACTGCTCTGTCTGAGGCTTTATTAGACTTAGACTTAGACAAACTTTATTGATCCGCATGGGAAATTATTTGAAGACTTGAGCTTTATTTCAACACAATCTGACCAGAAAGAGCTGACTAAAGGCCACCACACACTACAGGAGAATTTGCTCGATTTTGGCTGCGATTTCTTCTCCCCGACTTTTTGTCTTTGAGATTTTGAAGCCGCTGCGCTCCTCGCGTTTGGCGTCGCTGTCAGATCATCACCACTAAACATCAGCAACTGTGGTAACAGCCAATAAAAACAGAGCGTCAGGGGCAGAGGAGCGACGGACACAGAGACTTTATTACTCACCTCTCTTAAAGTGGTAAATTTAAAGTGCAGCGTCTCACCCACGTTATCCATAGAAATTGTCCTCTGTAAATAATGACACCCAGTCCACAAAACCACGCTATTAATCCAGTTTGAGGCGTGCTTTGAAAGTCTTTGCGATCGGAGATTTTAAGTCTCATTAGATTCTCCTCGTGCCTGTGGTCTGCGCTTTTTGACGCACTTTTAAAAATCATTTAAGACCTGAAAAATCCTGTAGTGTGTGGCGGCCTTTAGTTGCTCTCACCTTTTTGTTGAAAATCAAACCCCTCAACGGGACCATGAACGCTCGTATCGATCACAGGCTCCTGAAAATGTGTTTTTTTAAATCAATTTTGCACTTTTTCTTGCGTTTTTTACCATCTTTGGCAGTGTTTGCTCACGTGTGCGTTGTCTCTTCATTCCACCATATACATACATGTAGAACACCCCCAGCGCGATGTCACTGCCAAGTATCAGCAGGCACATACATGTATTTATTTGCTACAAGAACATTTTTATGATATTTTCAGTTACTTGGTCACCGTCACGTACAATGCTGCTTTAAATTATCCAACTGATTAAACAAACAACACACTCGTTTAGTTTTCTATCTCTGAAATACTTAATTTACAACTATCCAGCCTCCTTGTTATTCCAGATTAGCTCGTGCATCCCCCCCTCTTGCGTTCCACATACTGATGCCATTGTAAATAGATGTGCAAATGGTATTAAAGGGACGATTCATTAGCCCTGACATTAAAGCACTAATCAATATGGCTGCATTAAACTATTAGGGGCTTACACATCTCAAACACACACACACAATCGCAGCGTGTGCTTTTGTACACTCCTCGCTCACGGTGCTCCGGTCTGCATCTCCGCGTTACAAAAACAAGCGGCTCTATCACAGCTGTTTGAATGGGATACAGATTTAATTAGTGCAAAGGTTGATTTGAGTCAAGGCAAACACCCTCATAGACGAGCGCCAACAAAAGACGCTCTGTACATCTTTATGAAGTCTTATCTTTTCTGTCAGTGGATGTCTCCTTGAAACGCGCAAGCTTCATTTGTTCCGCACCAGCTGTTTTGCACTTTTTTACGCTGTTTTTTTTTTTTTTTATTTTATCTGTGTTATACAGTAATGTTTCCTCATCACAAACAGACCTGGAGTTGTGTTTTGTTTCATCTCACACATGTTTAACACACAAACCCGCACACAAAATTAGGCTGAGTTCATTTCTCAAACAGAAAACGCTCTGCTCCACTGTGTTTTTAAACTCTATACACCTTCACATTTGCATCATTTCAGTCCTGGAACGTCTTCGGCGGTGCTTGCGAATGCTTGGCAATATTTTATTTTTGTATTTGAATATATTACTGTTATTATTAATAGACTGATATATTGACTGTATTCCCACTTCTTCTACTATTGATACTTTGCAGCTGATGTCATCAACATGGAGGGTTGATGCTAACTGTAGGCACTGCTCTGTCTGAGGCTTTATTAGACAAACTTTATTGATCCACAAGGGAAATTATTTGAAGACTTGAGCTTTATTTCAACACAATCTGACCAGAAAGAGCTGACTAAAGGCCGCCACACACTACAGGAGAATTTGTCCGATTTTGGCTGCGATTTCTTCTCCCCGACCGCTGCGCTATACATTGTGTCTCCATGATAACGGCTGAACATTCTGCCAATACACATACATGCATAACACCCCCAGTATTAGATCACTGCAAAGGATCAATACTATACACTTAACAAAAGGGTTAACTTGGGTTATCCTGCTTTAGAGTTATTGTGTCAGTGGTATAGAGTAGTTTTCATTATTATGAGTTTTATTATTTTGTGATTATATTGTGATTTTTTTCCTATAGCAATATATCATGCTTATAAATGTCTTACTGTGATGGATTTTCTGCCGTTAAAGCAGACCAGGCTCAGGTACTGTTTGCACTGTCAGGCTTCACATCACAGGCTAATTAAATTTTGGTCTTTTCTTATTTTTCCACAGCAGGCCTGGCCCAGCGGCACACAGCAAATCCTCCTGCCTCCAGCCTGGCAGCAGCTCACCCACACCTCGGTCCAGCACGCCACTGTCATCCCAGAGACCATGGGCACCACACAGCCCCTCGCCAACTGGAGGTAAGAGTATGAGACAGCGGCCATTAAAGTCTCAGTATTCTCCTGTTGAATCAGCTTCTCTTCATGCACGGATTAAACCAACTCAAGTAATCATGTGTTTTAAGCACACACTGCAGCAAGGCTCTTTCAGGAGGTGCATCCAGCTGTAGAGGTAAATGTGACAGCAGTGTAAAGGGTACTGGCCATTGCCTGGACTCCAGAATACACACTTCTCCAATACTTTAAGATTAAAGGGTAAAGGCTACACTTTACTGTCCTGTAGGGAAATGTATCCTTTCTGCAATGCCTCTGGGGAATTTCCTCAGGAGCAGCGGGCGCACAGTCCTGCGCCCGGGGACCCATCTCTGTGATGTTGTGCTAGGCTTGGTCAGGACCATAGCTGCAGGATTTGAACTACGGTGCATGTTTTGGGTTGGTGGGGGAAAGCGAAGGGGGATAACATGCAAACTCCACATAGAAAGGCTTGGGAATAGAATGTGGAACCTTCTTTCTGTGAAGTGTAAGTGCTAGCTAGTGTTTGTTTGTTTTTTGTTTTTTTTAAAGATGTGAGTCTGGAGCCCAGCTTTTGGTACGAAAGGGAGCGGTGGAGGGAGCGGTGACCAGACTGATCCCTCTGTACAACAAAATATAGAGAAATATCCTGGACAGGTCCGGCATTATTGTCCATAAAGACGGAGTGCTTTTTGAAACACTGGCCCCACATGAACAGCAGCTTTCATACGAGCAGCTCCTCCTCAGGGACAGTGTATATGTGCATGTACGCACGTCATTCCAACTACAGGCTGTCACCAGAGCGACTCGATATATGGAGAGATGGATGGGAAAGAGAGACAGTCTGTAGGAGATAAGGAGAAATCAGGTTTTTAATGTGTGTTTGGAGCCAGAGCGACACAGACTCAAACTCATCCAGAGGAGTCCATCTGTGATCCAGGCAGACCAGTCCCACAGCCAGGGGTGTAGCACCAAATTCTGGGCCCTAGGTACAAATGTTCTTGTTGGGTGCCCACTACATGTTGTCTAATGATAATGCATATTAGAAGACTTTGTGAGGGGCCCTCCATGCACTGGGCCCTGGGTAAACCGTGCCCTTTACCCCCCAGTCTGACACCCCTGCCAACAGCCCAATTCTCTCTCCCTCTGTCTCTATCTCCCTCATACCGCTTCTCTCCCCTTTCACCCCCTCTCTCCATTTCTCCCCTCTCTCCATCTCTCCATCTCTGTCCAGTGGCAGCTCCAGAGTCCTGGGAGACCATTGGAAAGTGTCGCACTTCCTCTGCAGAGCGATGGCTCCAGCTGCTGGTGTCAGCTCCTCTCCCCCCTCCGCCCTCCCTCCCTCTTTGCCCTCCCTCTCTCCCCCCCTCCCTCTCTGCTCTCACTCCTCTGTTCTTTGGGCCCCATCATGTTTGTTAGGAAGTTAGCTGCTGCCACCTGCTGGTACAGTTTTGGGAAAAAACAATGCTAATAGAAGCTGCATCTGTGGTTGTTTTCCCTTCAGGTTCCTCTCAGCCTCATTTCAATAATAACATGTGGAACCACAAATTCCAGATAAATGAACTGTCAGACTGCGCTTAGCTTGGTCCATGTTTAATTGCATACATGAATGCATTTAATCCACTTCTGATACATTATGAAACTAATGAAATCTAACCCTGATTGAATGAAGGCTGATTGATAAATTATATTTTACAGAAATTCGCATCCCCATGGCAGCCATTACAATCCCATCATGCAACAGCCGGCCTTGTTGGCTGGTCATGTCACGCTCCCGTCCAACCAGACGCTTAATGTGGGGGTCGCTCATGTGATGAGGCAGCCCTCGACCAACAGCTCTTCCTCCAAAAAGAACAAGCAGCACCAGATGTCCACCAGGTACAGCCTCCCTGAGCTCTGGGCTCTGGGTCTGTCTCTACAGGGACAGATGCTCCACAACTGTCTGTCACTGCTCATTACTCCACTAAACAAATATGGAGCGAGTTATTACACGCTTGGATCAGGGATTCAATTAAAGGGCATACTAGTATATTACTCTGTTTTCTGATCTATGTTATAATATTCTTTTCTGGAGTTATGTTTTGTTTCATTCACACATTTTAACACACAAATCCTGCATGTTTAGGCTGAGTTCTTCTCTCAAATAGAAATCACTCTGTTCCACCTTGTGATGTCATGTGGTCGAACAGAGCATTTCTAGTTTGATGATGTAGACAGACTAAAAATAAAAGGTTATTAACACAACAAAACACAACTCCAGGTATGTTTTTGATGAGATAACAACATTCTGACGTGGCTAAAACCTCACAAGAGTCAATTTCACGTTATATTAGGACCTTTAAATGTTATTGGCCTATAGCACGGGTGTCCAAACTATGGCCCAGGGGTCAAATCCGGCCCTCTGACCAATTTTTGTTGGCCCCAAGGGATCCTGCTGAATTGGCCCAGATGATCATAGAGCCTTTGAGCAGTACTTTTTACTTCAAATTCCGGTATTTGTATCACTGCAACCTCAATAACATCTCACTGCATTATGATACAGACCTAAAATTTGCGTTCTAGGACTTTTAAAGGTGTTGTGTCTCTGTTAAACTCATAAAATGCATCTATTTGAAAGTCTCACTGTACTCACCAGCTGCCTACAGCCCTCCACTATGAATATGTTTGTATATGCGGCCCTGGGTGGAAAAAGTCTGGACACTGCTGGCCTATAGAATGTTGTGACGTCAACTGAAACTCAGCAGTTCTGTATTTTTTAGACTTTTAACTCTTAACTTCCTCTCCCAATAGAAACATGTCGTCGTACGAGGTGTCATCGTCCCAGGCTGTGCTCTCGCCACAGCGTTCGAAGAGAGTGAAGGAGAACACGCCCCCCCGATGCGCCGTGGTGCAGAACGGACCCACCTCCACCTGCCCCGTGCCCCAGGGTGGAGGGGGAGGCTGGGGGCAGAGTCAGCCAGAGCAGGCCTCCAGTACCACCAGACAGACCATCATCATCCCAGACACACCCAGCCCTGCAGTTAGCATCATCACCATCAGCAGCGATACGGACGAAGAGGACGAGCACAAGCAGAGCAATAGGTAGACTTCGACTTTATTTTTTCAATCAAACTTTATTTATAAGAGCCCTTTACAACACTCAAGATGACCAAAGTGCTTCACATTAAAATCAACAAAAATAATAAATTCAAAATAATGAATTGGTGTCGAATAAGGCGTAATTATAGAAATGTACATGTACAAGTAAAAATAAAAAGTAGAAATATAGTAATACAAATATTTCTCAGCTGTGTACAAGAGGTCGTGAGGAAAAACAGTGCGAAGATGAAATAGTGATGACAGAGGGTTATCTGTTACATAAGGGTGAGATGTACAGTTGTAGGGAGTATTATCTGTTACATAAGGGTGAGATGTACAGTTGTAGGGAGTATTATCTGTTACATAAGGGTGAGATGTACAGTTGTAGGGAGTATTATCTGTTACATAAGGGTGAGATGTACAGTTGTAGGGAGTATTATCTGTTACATAAGGGTGAGATGTACAGTTGTAGGGAGTATTATCTGTTACATAAGGGTGAGATGTACAGTTGTAGGGAGTATTGTCTGTTACATAAGGGTGAGATGTACAGTTGTAGGGAGTATTATCTGTTACATAAGGGTGAGATGTACAGTTGTACGGAGTATTGTCTGTTACATAAGGGTGAGATGTACAGTTGTAGGGAGTATTATCTGTTACATAAGGGTGAGATGTTGTACAGTTGTAAGGAGTATTATCTGTTACATAAGGGTGAGATGTTGTACAGTTGTAAGGAGTATTATCTGTTACATAAGGGTGAGATGTACAGTTGTAGGGAGTATTATCTGTTACATAAGGGTGAGATGTTGTACAGTTGTAAGGAGTATTATCTGTTACATAAGGGTGAGATGTACAGTTGTAGGGAGTATTATCTGTTACATAAGGGTGAGATGTACAGTTGTAGGGAGTATTGTCTGTTACATAAGGGTGAGATGTACAGTTGTAGGGAGTATTATCTGTTACATAAGGGTGAGATGTACAGTTGTAAGGAGTATTATCTGTTACATAAGGGTGAGATGTACAGTTGTAGGGAGTATTATCTGATATATAATGGTGAGTTGTTGTACAGTTGTAGGGAGTATTATCGATTTCATAAGGGTGAGCTGTTGTACAGTTTTAGGGAGTATTATCTGTTACATAAGGGTGAGCTGTTGTACAGTTGGCCGATTTCACCATAGGCTGTGTTGATACTTTGCACTGACATCACTCTGGGGGTGTCCTGCGTGCATGTCTATGGCGGAATGTTTCTGCATGTTTTCTCTTATCACGGTGACACAACACACACATTAGAAAACACAACCGAAAAAAGTTCTCAGGAGCTGTGATCAAAACGAGCATTCAGTCTGACCATAAAGAACTGACTTAACTGGAACTACAACAGTTGAACTAATTTGCGCTGTTAAACGAGTCTTTTACACATTAAATAACAGTTACAAGATAGACAGCATTAGCTTTTCAGTTTTTCAGTTAGTCTCGCTCACGTTTTTCTCCTGAAAATGTGCCGTTTAAATCCATTTTTGTATTTCTTCTTGAGTTTTCAGACAACTTAAAACTCAAAACTCTTCAAACTTTTTCAACAATGTTTGCTAAATGTTCTAAATCTCTTCTTCGTCTTCCTTCCTTCTTCTCGCAGCTCATCTTCAAAACACAGAAAGAATGTGATTAGCTGCGTGACGGTCCACGATTCCCCCGAGTCCGACTGCTCCAGCCACAACAGCCCGTACATCGCCAACAGCAACAACAACCACCACGCTAACCACAACAGCCACAACAGCCACAACAGCCACAACAGCCACAACAGCCACACGTACGACTCCAAGAACACCCTCCTGGACAACTACAACAACGGAAACCCCCGCACCATCATCATACCCCCCCTGAAGGCCCAAACCAACGAGGCCTCCACCAACGACTGTGAACGCCTCATGCAAGGTAAGAACGCAAAAGATATTTTATAAGTTAATTAAGTATATTAAGTTATATTAAGTATAGTAGTATATAAGTTAATTTGGATGTACCCTCTCGTTCTTGTTTTTTGAATGAATTTATTTTTACTATTTTCTGCATTTTATAAACACACAGGAAATATATGAAAAAAACATATATGGAATTATGTAGTAGAAGTAAGAATAATAAATAGTCATAAAATCCTCAAAGTAGCCGCCCTTTGCTTGATATATTTTTTTCTTTACTACATAATTAATCTTGCGTCACATATATCTTCCATATGTATCTAAAATGTAGAAAGTAGTAAAAATAAAGAAAAAAATTTAAAACACTGAATGAGATGGTGTGTTTTTTCTTTAGTCAAAAAGTACAATAAATACATGCATAAATACAAATATAAGAAAACACCTTTATTTTATTGAAATAATGTTTAAAGTATCAAAAAAAAAATGTGTTTCTTGAATAGAATAGTACTTTTCTTCACAAACTGCTTCTTGATTGGTATAAAACTTATATTTACAGCAGGTATTATCCCATCAAATGAAGTCAAAATTAGAGAAACGTAAAAACCTGTTATCCGCACTTTAAGACACTGGGTTTGTTTCCTTTACAGAACCTATGAACCATCAGAATTCATCGTACAAATATAAAACGTCCAATGGCGTTGTGCCTGGAAGTAATCACATACAAGGAGGAGTGCCAGGGGGCGGAGCCTATCGTCAGCAACGCACAGGGCCACACCCGCTCCAGCAGCAGCCGCTCAACCTCAGCCAGGTGCGATTCACTTGGACCGGTGTTTGTGTAATACCGTCATACAGGAGTTTCTATGGTAACAAACTAAGGCTGTTATCGACTGGAGAAATTCTTGGTTGAAATTCTTGTCGATTGATTGATTGATTGACTAAAAAGGGGCATGGCAAAAGGTCTCAAAACTATTACGTATCTCTATGTATTTGCCAATAACGTAATAAATTTGGAAAAGTTATAAAGGGCTCATGTTACACTATTTTCTGATCTTTGTTCTAATGTTGTTTCCTCATCACAAACACACCTGGAGTTGTGTTTTGTTTCATTCACACACGTTTAACTCACAAACACACCTGCTTATTTAGGCTGAGTTCTTCTCTCAAACCGAAAACACTCTGTTCCGCCTTGTGATGTCATCATGTGGTAATACAGGAAGTGCTCCACTGTGTTTTTAAACTCCATGCACCTTCACTAGAATCGTTTGGATCATTTCAGTCCTAAAACTGCAGGGCTGAAGTAAAGGTAAAATGTAGCTGTTGACTTGAAAACTACCACTACATGACATCACAAGGTGGAACAGAGCATTTTGAGCTTTGGAGATGTAAACAGACTAATAACCCAGGATTACTCAAACAAAACACAACTCCAGGTATGTTTTTGATGAGGTAACAGCATTTTTACAACACTTAAAGTTCACAAAGTGTCTATTTTGCGTAATATAGAACCTTTAAATAATACAAATTTCCACGTTAGTTCTTTTTGTCAACATTTAATCTTATTTAAATTAATTTATCTATTGATTTATTTTGTGTTGCCCTTGTTCATGAATTCAACCTCGGCCTGAATATATAGAATAACAGAATATTTAATATATAATCGAATACAATGCCTGTGTAAAAAAGTAGGTTTGGCGTCTACAATTCTGCACTGAGTAATTGTAAACTCTAAGATATCATCATTTGCAATATCATCTGCCCCGCTCTTATTCTGAATAAAGATAAGTGAATACATGAATAACAATAAAATCCATTTAAATGCTAAATACAAGTGCTGGTCTTGACAAGTCCTCTGCCCAAACAGTATATGATTATTACAGATTCAGTACAGAATGTGAAGGCTGGAGTTGCTTTGACTTTGTTGATCTCAGGAGTATAAAATCACAATCATACTGTAAACAAAGGGCCTATATTATGATATTTTCTATGTTATAATGTTGTTTTCTCATCACAAACAGACCTGGAGTTGTGTTTTGTTTCATTCACACATGTTTAACACACAAACCCTGCAGATTTAGGCTTTTTAGTTCTTTTCTCAAACTGAAAACACTCTGTTCCACCTCATGATGTCATGCGGTAATACAGGAAGTGCTCCACAGTGTGTTTAACTCCGTACACCTTCACTCGAATCATTTGGATACAAGCTCAAATTTCAATTTAAAAGTAAAAGGAGCTGTTAACTTGAAAACATGACATGAATACATGACATCACAAGGTGGAACAGAGCATTTTGAGTTTTGGCGATGTGGACAGACTAAAGGATTACTCAAAACAAACAGCTCAAAATGCTCTGTTCCACCTTGTGATGTCATGAAGCGGTAGTTTTCAAGTTAACAGCTCCTTTTACCTTTAGTTCAGTAGAGATTGGGAGTTCCAGAGTTGAAATCATCCAAATGATTCTAGTGAAGGTGTATTAAGTTTAAAAACACATCTGAGCACTTCCTGTATTGCTACATGACATCACAAGAACAGAGTTTTTTCAGTATGAGAAAAGAACTCAGCCTAAATATGAAAGATTTGTGTGTTAAACATGTGTGAATGAAACAAAACACAACTTCTGTTTGTGATGAGGAAACAACATTATAACCTACTGTAGATCAGAAAAGAGCAGAATGTACCTTTAAACTCCTCCAACATCACATTGTCCTTTCTCTTCTTCCAGGCGCAGCCACACATGGTCGCCGAGCGTAACGGAGGTCACCGTCGGCAACAGGCGTACATCACCCCCACCATCGCCCCCCAACCGCCCTACTCATTCCACCACAACAGCCCCTCCCACGCGCCCAATGTCCACCCGCACCTGGCCGCCACGCACCTGTCCAGCCAGCCTCACCTGTACACCTACGCGGGCCCCACGGCTTTGGGGTCCACCGGGACTGTCGCCCATCTGGTGGCGTCGCAGGGGTCCGGGAGGCACGCTGTTCACCAACACGGCACCTACCCGCCCAGCATCGTCCACCAGGTGCCCGTGTCCATGAACCATCGCGTGCTGCCGTCGCCCACGCTTCACCACAGCCAATACCAGGCCCAGTTTGCACATCAGGCTTACATCAGCGCCTCGCCCGCCTCCACTGTCTACACTGGATACCCGCTGAGCCCCACCAAGGTCAACCAGTACCCGTACCTCTAGAGACCAACGCGACTGTGCTCCAAATGAATCACTGGCTACAGGCTGGATGTTGAATCAGTTACTTTATTTCCACCAAGCAATACAATGTCAAAAAATACTCAAATGAAAAGTACCCGTTTAAAAATGTACTTGTCGCGTAAAAAGTTATTAATAACAAGTATATCACATAGATTTTGACATGTAATAAAGCTTCAAATGGCATCAGCCTTTTCAGCAAACAATAATAAAAAATACTTTTACTTTTCATTTCTGTTCAAAAATGTAGTGGAGGAGAAAGTGCAGGTATTTGCTCTCAGATGTAGTGAAGTAAAAGTAAAAATATCCACTGTAAAATGTACAGTGGATGTATAAAATGTACAAATCCATAAAAATTTACTTAAGTCCATACTTTACTACTTGTACTTCGTTACATTCCGCCACTGAAATTCAAATAACTTATAACTAACAACTAAAGTATATCTGATCTACTTAATCTGGGCGCTTCTGTGTTGTTAAAAATATATATTTTCTTAATTCCGGCACAAAACCTTTTGAAGTCTGGTACTCTGCTTTATTCTGTTATAGATTTTAAAGAGAATGCTGATTGGCCCAAAGCTGTACGGGCCCCCCAAGAAAGTTTGTACCCAGGGCTTAGAATTTCTTGCTACGCCCCTGCATGGAGTTGTACAGTTTGGTGGAAATAATGCTTTTGGTAACTTTATAGTCTAATTATTATGTCTTTAGTCGGTGTGATTTGGAGCACAGCGAATATGAGCGAAATCACTGGAAATCTGGATTGGAGTGCTGCCATGGACCCCTGTTTCCACCTCAGACATGAACAGAGACGGAGGAAAACGCAAATCCTCTAGAGACTGTACGGTAACTTGAAGATATGACTACAAAGATAAACGGCAAAATGATTCACAGCCTCTACTGAAGGAAAAGACGGAGAAGGATTTGAGAGGGGTAACATTGTATTTTTTTTTTCTTTTCTTTTCTTTTAATTCTTGCAATTTTAGAAAGGGCCAGTGATTATTTCTTGTTTTGTCCCACCTTTGCTTTTTGAGAATGGAAATTTTTAAACAGGGAAATCTGAAAGAAAAAAAAAAACAAAAAAACAGGCCTTTTTGGAGGACAGTGGAGCGTTTCTGGTTTGTTCATCTTTTATTATTTTTCCCCCTCTTGAATTCGGGACTTTTGAACAGGGGTTACTTACTGGAAGCTTGGAATTTTAACGTGATTTTGGGGACAAGGTGAAATACGGAAACCTGCTGCTCTACAAAGAAAAAAATATCAATGGCCTTGAACTGTCTTAATATTCCCAAATCAAAAAACGGTGTGGGGAGGAGCAACAGAAGAAAGCCAACTTCCACTGCACCACCTTCTCCATCTGAGGAGGCTTCTGGGAATACGAAACCAACCAAGACAACAAACTTTGTAGTGTATTTATACATATGAAATCATTATGTTCCACCTTTATAATTCTTCAGTTTTAGTCCTATAGGTGTCTTAGCTGGGCCCCGTTTTTAGAATGTAGCAGTCTGCACAGAGTTTGTTTTATTCTCAAACCAACTTATTACACTTATTTGTCCCTGATTTTTCAATGTGATCGCACAAAGTGATTCTAATAACATAGGCATGTACAAAATGTGATTGTCTGTGTGTGCTAATGTCAGCCATGCGTGTATCCAACCTCCTCTATAGAACTCCTATCAGCAGTTAGGTCTGGACCATTTTTCCTCGTAGTGCCTTACAGATACTACCATACAGTTTACTCGTCTTTGTTGGTGGTTCCAATAGAGACTACTGCTATACTTAGTGAGATGTGATTCCTTGGTTTGGTTTTGACATGTTCTGGGGCTTTTGTAGCTCTCTTCCAGGTGTAGGCTCAACCTTTTCTGTCCCTCTTCGGTCTTCAAACTGACACGACAGACTCCACGTGAAAGTGTGCATGTTAAAACTTGCCTGGCGTTCTTACCAAAGTCATAGATGAAGTCAATGTAAATACTTAATTGTACACTGTAGCTGGGGCACGTGAATTGTTAATGCATTTGTTAAAAAAAAAAAAAAATAGGAAAAAAAGAAAATAAATCTGTGCAGAAATAACAGATGTTGGAGACACTGTAGAGATTGTGTAGGGGTTACAATGAGAGCTAGTCCAAGAAGAAGGGGTCGGACCATAGACTGTGTAAAGACGTGGACTGAGGGAGTGTGACGTCACCCGTAGCATTCGGCTCCAGTCAAATGAAGCTCACCGAGGCCAGCTACGAACTAAATAGTGAAATAAAAACACCAGGATCACGTAGAGCGGGTTAATACGAACATTTTAAGACCAAAATGACGAGGCTCACAGCAGGGGTGACATTTTTTAATATAAAGTCAATTGGAGCCAGAGTCAATTTATGTATACAGTCTATGGGCCGACAGAAAGTGGCGTAGCTGCGTGAGCTACAGCCAGACTGCAACGGAAACTCATCAATCAAAATAAAAGGCTGACAGGTGCAGAGTTTTGTTTGAGAAAGATACCGCGTAGGCACTGTGAGAGAAGGGACTGGTTGAGAGAGTCAGTTTGGGTAGGGACTGCGGAGGTCGGAGCGGAGTTTTCTCTATCTTAAATGGTGACTAAAATGGTAGCAAGTTGGCACTGAGCAGGTTGATAGAAACACTGAGGTTGTTGGTAGCATCTCCTACCTTAAAGGCTCCATATTACGCTGTTTTCTGATCTGTGTTATAATGTTGTTTCCTCATCAAAAACGTACCTGGAGTTGTGTTTTGGTTCGTTCACATGTTCAACACACAAACCTTGGATATTTAGGGTGAGTTATTCTCTCAAGCAGAATCATTTGGATAATTTCAGCCCTGGAATTGCCAATCTGTACTGAACAAAAGGTAAAAAGTAGCTGTTAACTTGAAAACTAGAGCTGACATCATGACATCACAAGGTGGAACAGAGCATTTTTGGCTTTGGGGATGCAGACAGACTAATAACGCTCGATATTCAAATGTGCGAATGAAACAAAACACTACTCCAGGTATGTTTTTGAGGAGGTAACGGCGTTCTAACATCTCACAAGAATCGATTTTGCGTAATATTGGACCTTTCACCTAAAAATGCACACTTCTTACATAACTATCGCTGAATTGTTTTGCGTAGCGAATAACAGGACACAAAAGGGATCATGTAGCTTACACCTGGTAGGGCATCTGGTTTAACATAACTGTCCATTTGTCTTCTGAACCAGGTAGACCACAGACATAGCCACGCCAGCCTAAATTACCTGAAGTCTTAGAATATGGCTTTGTGTGCTGCTTTTATTTTATTTTTTTCCCTTGTAGCCAATGATTCACTTATTTTAGGCACATCAGAACTGCTGGTGACTCCCCTTTACCCTTTTTCATGTTACGCCATATTACTTATTGCTAATCTTAACTTAATATTATCTTGAATTATTTTGAACATGGCTGTAGTACATGTTGTGTTTTATTTTAGAGATTGTTGCAATAATTCTTGTGTGTGTCTTATTTTAATTTCGTGTCATTTCTGTTGTGTAACCTGGGGGATTGTTGTACAGTGAATTGTTGTATCGTTTGGAACCAGGGGCGCACCTATGTTAAAATGGCTGAAGTAGTACGTTTGCAGATAAGTTTGCTCGCGATGCACCGATACCGATACTGGAATCGAATATTGGCGCAGATACTGGAAAAATGCTGGATCAGATATCGCCTTCCAAATATCGGTTCAGTCGATATCCAGGTTGGACATGTAAATTGATGTAATAAGACAATTTTGAGGTCATAGTTACCCAGAAAAACTCATAATGTTTGAACTTTTATTTATCCAAAGTTGTTCTGTGGTTACATAGATAAATCACAGATCATAACCAGGAGGGGGACAAGTCCAGGGTCTCAGGGGCCCAGAATTTTACCCTCTTCCTATTCATTTATATTAGAGGGGGGCCATGTGAGGTATTTTGCCCTAGGCCCCCACAATTTCTGTCAACGGGCCTGCTCATAACACATTTGGATCAGTTGTCTCATGTTAAAGTTGTTTAAAGGAAATAAAAGCTGTTTTCATTCTCTGCTCTGGTATCGGTTGATATCGGCAGAGGAGTTGACGGGGGGGGGGGACAAATTGGACCAGTTGTCCGGGGCCCCAGGGCGTTTTTCAGGCCCAGAAATGGAACCTCTGCCTATTTATTAATATTAGAGGGGGGCCCATGTGAATCTTCTCACCCCAGGCCCTCAGGTTTCTGTCGACGGGCCTGCTCATGACAAATCTGGATCAGTTTTATCTTGTGTTAAGTTTGTTTAAAGGAAATAAATGCTGTTTTCAGTTTCTGCTCAGGTATCCGTTGGTATCGGCAGACACTTAAAAGCATATTATCGGAATCAGTATCGAAAACAGCTAAATCGGTGCATCCCTAAAGTTAGAGGGGCCTGTAGAGCTATATAAGGCAAAGAAAAGAAGCTTGTGATTTTGCTTCCTGGTTACATTACTTTATCTGCACTCATCGGGGTCTAAGCACACAACTATAAGGGACGATTTTACATTTAACTCTTGAGTTCGATCAGACAGAACTACTGACACATTCCACACATGTTCTGATGGATTTTTTGGTGTTCACCGCCATGCTACACTCACTGCTGCCAGTTTCTCCTACCGGCACGTAGGGGGCAGCGTTGTGTCACACTTCTTCTACTCACGGACCACCAAAGAATTTCAGTAGGTTTGAGTCGGCACAGTGCAGTACAAGCAATCCTCCACTAGAGCAGTCAGGCAATAACTTTTAATGTGTTTTTCAAGTGCTTTCGAAGACGACTCCCACACCGCCCGCGCAGATCTGCCTCACTGTTAAAGCTGCACTGCGGAACTTTTCTAATGGAAGATCTGTCACCTGCTTATCTGTTGAAATGTTATTGCTTTGACAAGAAGTGTTCTACAGTATGGAATTAAATGCAGTGATAGAAGAAGTACTCAGTAAAAGTATCATATGAAGAAATCTACTATTGAAGTACCTGTTTATAAATGTACTGTAAGAGTAAAAGTAAAAATATTTTACAGAGATTTTTAGAACAATTAAAGCTTGAAATGTAGTGATTTTTATACATAATTTGGCTGATTTTAAGTGATTCAATTGATTTCTTAATTTTTCTAGCTGTTTTTGTGTATTTGCGTATTTGGTTTGCTCAAAGTTGGGACGTCAACTCAAATTAAATGTGCTAAAAATACGTCTCAGCCATTTCAGCAGGTCTCAAACCATAAAGAAAAGCACTTTTATAAACACCCCACATTGAAACAAATGTTAAATCAGTCAGTTAATGCCATACTTTGGAACTTTCCAGGTAAGGCATTAACATATCCATGATGACAAACAGGTGACAGACCATCCACCAGAAATGTTACGCAATGCCCCTTTAATGAACATGATATAAAACTTAAAAATGTGTAATGTTTATTTAACCCCATGTATATTTCCATTGTGTTGTAATTTAATCTTATTTTATTTGCCCGTTATTATTACATTGTTGATGCCGTAGCTTTACTGCTATTGTAAGAAAATAAAAAAAAATAACAGTTTTTTACATTAGTGTGCCATGGTATAGAATGAGTAATATTTAAAAAAGGAAAAATCGAAAGTATACCAATAATACCTTTAAAAACGTGGTCACTCGCACAAAATGAATGTAAAATGTGACTTGCTTCATTTAAAAAGGCTTTATTACTATCTAAAATCATTTGTGGTCATGCATGACGCAATAAAGCGACATCAGATCCCATTTGCAGTGACGAATATATATTTAAAAAAATAGCATTGTTGTCATGACGATGAGGTTTCGAAAGATTAAAGGGCCCATATTACGGTATTTTCTGATCTGTTATAATGTTGTTTCCTCATCACAAACAGACCTGGATTTGTGTTTTGTTTCATTAACACACAAAACCTGCAGATTTAGGCTGAGTTCTTCTCTCAAACTAAACACTCTGTTCCACCTTGTGATGTCATGTGGTAATCCAAGAAGTGCTCCACTGTGTTTTTAAACTCCATACGCCTTCATTAGAATCACTTGGATCATTTCAGCGCTTGAATTGCCAATGTTTACTGAACAAAAGGTAAAAGGTGTAGCTGTTGACTTGAAAACTACCACTACATGACATCACAAGGTGGAACGGAGCATTTTCAGCTTTGGAGATGAGGATTACTCAAACAAAACACAGCTCCAGGTCTGTTTTTGAGGAGGTAACAACATTAGAACATGACTTAAAGCTCACAAGAGTCCATTTTGCGTAATATAGGACCTTTAATTTTTTGAAACACCCAAATTAGCAAAAGCTCTTTATGCTCAACATTGTGGAATATAACTTAATGTGTACAATGAAACCCCTGTTTGTCACATAACCAATGTTTTGTGTATTATTTTATAAAAAGGGGAAACTGTTAGCAAAAAGGTAGTTTGAGTGACCTTATAATTACCAAAATGTGCTTAAATAGTGTGTTAAAATGTTTTGTGTTAGCTTTCCCAGCTGGAAGTAAAAGTAAAAGTACTGCCTTCCAAATACCAGACCGTATACCTCTAAAGCTTTATGGTGATGTTTTAAAGGAACAAAACAAAAAAGGCAGAGGTGGTGTCTGGAATAAGAACTCGATTTTGGAGATTTTGAGTCCATTGAAAAGATTTTGGAGAGAGAATGACACAAACCTGCATTATAGACCCTTTAAAATCTCATGTTATCAGAGTTTTTAAAATTTTAGAATGGAGATAACTGGAGAAAAAATGAAAAAATAATGTATGTTTTCAATGATCTATTAAAATTCACGGACTTTAACAGATAAACAGATAAATAAACAGCTATTTTGAATTCCCAAGGTGCAAATGTTTGTTAAGGATGGAAAAATACAATATTCTAACCTCAAAGTTGTATTTGAGCTTCACAAAAAGTAAAATTTATGTTGAAATGTGTCATATATCTGTAGATAAAGTGAAAAACCGCTGTGGACTCAACTTTTCTGTCAGCGTTTGTCTAGTCAAACCTAAAAATCTTTGTCAGAAATGCTTAGTGTCTGTCATAATCTGTTTTTAATTTTACAAATAACATGAAACGCAATTGTAAATGTTTTTAAACCGGGCTCTGACATCACTCACATGTGTCTGAGTAGTTTTAATGTGCCAAACTTCCCTTGGTTTTTAATATTTTTTGATATTCTGAAGCTAATCCCAGTTTTCCCGTTGAAATCACATTATGTTCCACTTCACTTTTGCCTCCGGTCGCCTCCATTTAGGAATTAGAATATTTCTGTTAACACAATTTTGAAGGGTCTATTAAGCGCAAAGAGGTTTAAAAATAGTGTCATGATAAAAAACAAGCTTTCTACAGTAGAAGCCCTCAAGGAAAGTCTTTTGATTTTGTTTTTTGTTTTGAATCTGTTACAAAGGTAAGATCTTTTACTGGCTCTGTGAGGGAATTCAGATCGAGGTGGTCAATGTTTGGAGCACAATTACAAATCAAAACAAACAGAATCTTTAATAAAATATCAAAATAATATCATCCAAGATTTACAAACTTAACAAAAATATAAATAAATTTAAATAAAAGTCATCTCAAGAAGTCAAACAGTAAAATATGAAATCAGACTTGTCTTTTGTTATTATAATATATCTCTTTCTATATATATTGGTACTATTTGTGAACTAAAAACATTGTCTCGGGCAGTGAAATACCCATGGAATTTGATTAGCGCATATTCCTAAACCTAAAATCCTAAAATTCCTACATTAAAGAGTGCGTTAAACCCTGACCACCTTCGCTGTTTTTGCTGTATAATTTCTCAATGTTGTAAAATCTTCTTTTTTAATTAAGCTCAAATGTGCTGCAGTATTTCCTATAGTCTCCGTTTAGTGTCTCTCCTTCTTCTTTTAATTCTTTGGGGTGTGACGTCTCTTGATTTCACTTTGTTAATGTAGCGTTAACTATACTCACTTTTCCTTAGCCTAATCTTTGAAAGTGTGTTACAGGAATGGCTCTTTTACAGGCTTTATAGAATGTTTGAGTAATATTGATCAAGAAGGATCCTAAAAATTAAGTATTGGCTTCTATGCGCTTGTGTTTTCATTACGATGTCGTGTGCTTCTCTTAATCATTTTCGTTGTAGAAAAATGGAGTGAATTTTATATTAGACTCTTGACAAAACTAATAATAATAGCATTGTAAAGTTACCAGATGGTTTTAACAGGCAAACAGCTTCGTCAATAGAAGAGTATAGTTATTTTGAATCGTCCTCTTTACTAACTCTAGGCTGAGAAGGGGCTCGCGTTGTGGTGAAATATGTTATAGCTTGTTATTCACTGTTACTTTTGATCATTTTTTGGGTCTCCGAGGTGAATCGAGTTATTAATGAGATCTGTATGCTCACATATGCATATTGTATATGTGTAGAAATGTAATCACACTTTGTCTTGAATTTACATTAAACTGTTAAGTCACGGCACAAGTCTCCTGTTTTCTGTTATCGGGGATTGTTATGACGGAGAAACTCGTCTACTGCTCTGTTCCACCTTGTGATGTCACGTGGTAATACGGGCTCCACTGTGTTTTTAAACTCCATGCAGCTTCACTAGAATCATTTGGATCATTTCAGCCAATCTCTACTGAATTAAAGGTAAAAAGTGGCTGTTAACTCCAAAACTACCGCTTCATGACATCACAGGGTGGAACCGAGCATTTTGAACCTTGGAGAAATAATGTAGGGTTACTCAAACGTGTGAATGAAACAAAACACAACTCTACGTATGTTTTTGAAGCGGTAACAATGTTCTAACATGACTTAAAGCTCACAAGAGTCAAATTTGTGTAATATAGAACCTTTAAGCATCGTATTATATTAAAACAGACATTGTTTGTGAATTTAAAAGGCTTTCATTCTTATTCCATGTTCCATTTTCGACTCCTGGACTGTTCGGAGCCAGGCTGTTTTTCTTTTAAGACAGAGGCCAAGGAGAGAACTTTATCTACAAACTAATCACAGAGAAAAAATGACTCAGATTTGTGTAAAATGTTTAAATCTGAGAGTGTGTTTAACCTTTGGAATTCTGCACAGTCTAAATAAAACGTTGCACTACAATAACAATAATTTAAAACATACATTTTATTATGACGCCAATTGTGCGTTTTTTTTGCACTAAGCTCTCACTTGTGTTTCCTGCTCTGCTTCTGTGCTGATTCTTGTGTTGTTTCAGGGTTAATCAGTGTAAAAATGCATAAAAATGTCAAAGAATACGTTTCAGCACTTTAAAAAAAAAAATTGGATCTGGTTCCGTTCACTTTAAAGAACCGTTCAAAGAGCCGACTCCTTCACGAATGTCACATCACAAGATGGGTCCCCATGCACACTGCACCTGACAGGTTACCCCAGCGGCAGGGAAAGATGGGTCAAATGCAGATGACAAATTTCCCTATGGGGACAGTAAAGTGTACCACTTAGCTCCACTAGATGGCAGTGCGCACCAACACAGCAATCCATGTGATTACGGTAAAACAGTCTATTGCTATTTCATTCAGACTTCTCCTGAGCTCCTGGGGTCAATAACAAAGTTTAGGCCACAGATTCTTGAAATGTAAATAATCAAAATATCAAACATTTAATAGAGTTTGGAACCTTTAAGGCACGGCGCGCATAATAAAAAAATATATATATATGCCAAGATCTGACGTCATTTTAATTATTATTTTGGTTAAAGATCATTTGGAGCATACTGTGACTCTGTTTACTAAAAATGATCTGTATTTAACCCATAACAACGTGACTCGAGCGATGTCATCTTTCTATATCGCTCCTTATCGCTACATATGCGTAAAAAGTCCGATGCAACGTTGCCTTGGAAGCGGCAGACGCTGTCGCTGAACTGGACCAACCTAATTTTTAAACCCCGTGATGACAGAAAAGACCTCCAGCCAATCAGAGAGGCGTTTAACAGGCGACAAACTAATCAGGTCTGTGAGGGGGCGGTCCCTTCCCAATCCTCTGGACGGGAGAAGGGAACTGTAACCAAAAGAGTGTCAGACGGACGCCAGTATCAGGTCATGCTTTAGTCATTTGCACTGACAAAAACTTGAAACGATCGCAGGTGGTTGCATGGAGCTCCGTAGCGGCATTTCAGTTTATTGCGTGTTGAAATTGCGCCGTTTTACGCACAAAGGGATTGAGTTGAGTCCCGTTTTGGGTAAGTCTGCATGCGTCGCTATTTTGTCTGAATGAGAGGGCTAAGAAAAATAGGGGAAAAGGTGATGTTATGTTAGCGTTTGGAAGACGTTGCGCATTTTTTTTTTTACAGGCATGCGCGTTTGGAAAAATGTAGTTACGGGTTTGTCTAGGCGTAGTAAAGGCGCACGAGGTTAAAGCCTGCGGGTAACGGGACGGATGTGGGACAGAGATGATGAGGCTGCAGGCTAAAGCTACAGCTCTGCTCAGTCAGGATTTACAACAAGACTATGACACGGAGGTCCGGAGCATCATCCTGGTCTCTGTGCAGTGTTTCAGATTTAGGCCCTTCGAATTAAAAAGACCCTTGCTATAGCCTGGCTCTGCTTTCATGTTTTATAGCCCACTTGGACACATCTGGGGCCCTGGATCTAATGACTAAGTTTGAAGTTACCCTGCTATTCTACCATTAGTCTGTGCCAAAGATACATGAGTGTGCATTTACTTTATTTTATCCAAACGAACCGAAATGGTCAGAGTATTCCTGTACTAAGAGGCTACATGGGGCCCTTATGGAGTTTGCTTGAGCCATTCTTTTATGTTGAGTCTTTTTTTTTTAATATGGAAGTGATGTACGGGCAGATCTGGGGAGTTGACTGGGGCCAAACTGGTCCATAGTCCCGGGTTCAGTGGTTTATAGGTCTGGATTTGGATTCCTTTAAGTTAAAGGGGGCCTGTGGGTCTCGACAGTCTCAATAATCTTACATTGTGTATTTTCCCCCACAGATCTTCAACATTCAACATGAGCAAAAAGTTTTAATTTGAACACAACTCGAAGCATCTGGGCACCAGAAAGTACAGTTATGTTCAAACTCAAAGTGGATGTTTTACCTTGACTGGACCTGGACGATGGCATCCACACCGTCTTGTGTGGGTTTGGCCCCGATGCCCTCCCAGGGCCAGCGACTAGTGTTTCTCTGGATTGTGGTGTTGATAACAGTGATCAGAGCTCGCTCACCTGTTTCAGGTAAGACAACACATTTATTGACACACACAACCTGATCCATAGTTTGTACTTCCTCTTATTTAACACACAGTAGTTTGTGTGTAACAGGTCCCAGAGTAACTCAAAGTTCAGCTTCAGTTACACGAACATTTCTTATGACGAAGGCTTTCAGTGAATACAGTCGTGTACAACAATAATGTCGTTTTTCAGGGTTCTTTATAATTTTGTGGGGTCCCTGTAGTTTGGCAGAATTGTGAAATCTCTTGTTTTGATCTTTCACATCCATGTCACAGTCCACTTCACGATACTGTTCAGAGCCAAACGCACAGATGTTGAGCTCTGCTTCATGTGCTGTTGGTGATAGCCAATCTTTCATCACATTTTCATGTCTAATGTAATAAATGTTTTAGTAAGAATTCAAAATACAGAATCAAGCTACAGTTTAGTATTCCCTGGTTTATTACTTCCATTTTTGCTCTGCCTTAGTTTTCTCACGGCTCATGTTGGAAAAGTGACGTGAGATTAAAAATAGTATACCATTAATAGTTATTATGTTATTAGTTATGATTTCATTTATATTTAATCAATAATAGACACAGTCCACATGCAGGACAGTTGGTGATAGTGTTTGATATTATAACACACATTTTAAAATCTTCCAGTTCATTTTTCTGTTTGTGTCTGTGCTGTGACCCTTCGCTGTTCGCTCTTCTAAGTTATTTTAAACTGAATTTTGATACTCACAGTATTTCTTTTTTTCCTGTTAATGTGTGACTCACTGTAGAGCCATGCAAAATATTTCTGTATTTCTGCCCAAATACAGTTCAAAAGAAGATACCATGTTTATACGATATAGAAACTTGGTGTCACGATTATCATGGCCAAGATCAATGCGATTAACGATTATATCACGATAATTATGAACGCTGCTGACAGTTCCATATTATAGGTTCCATCTTTAAAGAACTGTTATAGTGTTGTACTTTGTTAGTGAAAGCGAAAACAACAATGATCTAGAAGAAAACATCATGGAGAAGTATCTTTTTTTCTGCACATTCTGATGATTTATGGCGTTTATTTTTGTTGGCGATTATCACGATTATATAAACTGTCCCATGAACGATTATTGTCTATCCTTTTTATCACGATAAACTGTATTATTGTTTATTGTCCCATCACTATTTGAGAGTTTGCGCTGCTCAGGGTTAAGTTGAGTTTTATTTGAAGCTTGTTTCTGTCTGAGGCGTTACCTTGACTTAACGCAGCAGCTGAATGACCTTGTGGAGTTGTAGGTTTTCTGAGGACACTCCGTCTACATCAAATCACAACTGTTACACACTGACTGTTACGTTTCACAATTTAATCCTCAAAATAGATTTTCTTGGCAAGTTACTTTGATCCTAAAATATTCAATGTTATTTTAGTTATGAGAGCAACAGTGAAAACTATTACAATAACTTCACTTTTCTTATAAAGATTACTAAAGGGCCAATATTACGTTATTTTCTGATCTATTTTATAATATTGTTTCCTCATCACAAACAGACCTGGAGTTGGACCAGAATACACTGTTCCACCTTGTGATGTCATGTGGGAATACAGGAAGTGCTCCACTAACAAGAGTCAGCTTTGCACACCTTTAACTTTATGAATTTTGCTAGAAATTCTATAGTTCAGTTATGAAGTAATATGTTTCAGCATAGAGGATGAAGAATCTTAATATAACACTGAAGCGTCCTGTGTGGTGGTTTGATTCCTTGGGCAAGACAGTTCATAAACATCGCCTCTTGCATGTGCTTGTCTATCTAAAAATCAACACTTTGTGATAAACACTTCGATATTCCCTGATGTTTAAGGGTTGTAGATTGTAGATTGGAAATTACATTATATTCATTGCTGTTGCTGTAACATTTCTGTCGTCATTAACCTTTAGAATGAGCAGATACAGTTTTCTCTACTACTCGAGAAACAAATGCTTTATAATATAGGTCATATCATACATAAATATAATATAAATGGACATGGCTAATGTGCTTGTTACCGCTTTCCAAATAGGAAGTGAGCATGGGGGTGGTTTTGTCTCCATCAACTCTGTCTCCAATTCACTTTCTATTGAAAAACATATAAACATTGCCCTCTCTCTGTAACTGCTGCTGTCAAACTCGTCATTTTGGTCTTAAAATGTTCACATTAACACGCTCTACACTATCCCGGTGTTATCATTTCGCTATTTTGTCCGTAAATTAAGATATGAACATTAATAACAGACGAATCAGGTGCCTTCTTTCCCCGAGGTCACTCCCACTAGCGTTAGCAACAGGTTTGATTGACAGCGTTGCTAAGGGGCGTTACCTTCAACAGCCTCGCTCCGGATTGGCTCTTTGGTTGCTATTATTCTCACAGTCTGAATTCCAAATATGAAACTCTGCTCTAAATTCGCCGCTATAACTGCCGGCCACGATGAGCTTCATTTGACTGGGCTTCTTTATACAGTCTATGGTTCAGATTCAAGATGACAGTGACTAGAAATATAAGTAAATCTTTTTCCCGTTCCATTTTAAATATTCCAAGTCCCCCTCATAATGTCCTCATCTGTCCCTCTCCCGAAGCACAGTTCCAAAATCTCACTTTCAACTTTATTGGCTGTAACTGAAGAGTTTTTATATGTGATACCATAAACTTTACCTCAAAAGCCCTTGTGTCTTAATGTCCTACAGATTCTGGCAGCTCAGGCCTGGAAAGCAGCAGACGTCTGTATTAATTAGCTGTGCAGTCCGTTGCCATGTGAAATTTGATCAGGATGACAATATGGCCATTCATTTTTTATTAGTCATTTGCAGATCAATGAGCGGAACATATCAAACGCCAGAAGGTAGTTTTTTTTTTGCATTTTTGCCCTTGGTAGAGCTCAAATAGAGAGAAAGAAAGAGAGATACGTTATTGATCCCAAGGGAAATTCAAGTTTTGCTACAGCAACATTTACACTGCGCTTCTCAGTCGCCTTTGTGTCTCCGTTAAAGGTCTCAGGTCAGTTTAACAGGAGGACTGGTCAGGTGGGGTCAGCAGATCCTGTGTCAGGGCAGTTTGAGGAGACGAAGAGCCAAAAGTGTCTCTCTTCTGTGTCCTTCAGCATCACAGCAGCCTCCAGGGGGCGCCAGGTGAACACAACAGGAAAGTCCTCGTCCTTATGCCGCTCTGGTGTTTCGGTTGATTTATGAAATGGTTCGTTCCCTCTAAGTATTTCTTCCAGAAGGTCTTGGCGTATTTCCTCTGAATGGTCTTCTGCCACATTTGCTGCCACATGTGGTGTAAAAAGCCTGTAGCATCTTTAGTTAGCCTCTTGCAGTCTCCGTGGATATGTGGAAAACAAACAGCTAATTTCACACGATCCAACAGTCCTTTAGTTGTGTCCTTTGAACTGCACATGCTGCACTTCTTCATTGGTTAAAATCCCATGATACGATGTTAAAAAGTGAGGAAAAAAAGACACTAGCAGACACAATATTATTACACAGTCTTTTCAGAAATAGCTTTGAGTTATTTTAGTTCACTGCTAATGTTATAGATATTATTCTCATGTTACATTGACACTGACATTGTGGGTAATTCCTGTCTCATTGACCCTAATGTTTTCCAGTTGGTACATTTGGCTGGTGGTGGGCTGGTCAAGTGAAAGCACCACAGTGGGGGTCTACAGCCTTACATCTGTTAGTCATTTGTGTACCAGATCTTTGCTTTTACTGAGGCAATTTGCCCTGCAGTTTGGGTATACCAGTCTAAATATTGCTGATAATATTTAGTTAGTATGTGGAAACAGTTTGTTTTTAGTAATAATGGGTCTGTCACAATATATATCGACTTATCGTTGAAAAACCCGCCTCCTCTCTCTGTTAAACTCGTCATCTTGGTCTTAAATTTTCTGCAGTAACGCTCTCTACATGATCCTGGTGTTATTATTTCACTATTTTGTCCTTAAATTAAGACATGAACATGAATAACAGACAAATCAGGTTCCTTCTTTCCCCAAGGTCACTCCCACTCGTGTTAACAACAGGTTTGACTGACACCTTAGCTATTTTGCTTGATTGCCATGATACTCACGGTTGGAAATCCGAATTTGCTTCTGTAACTGCAGCCTCGATGAGCTTAATTTGACTGGAGCCGAACACTGGGCGACGTCACTCTCCCTTAGTCCACTTCTTTATTCAGTCTCTGGGCCAGATACAAGATGATACTGACTAGAAATATGACTAGACTTTTTCCCGTACCATTTTAAATAATAAATATATCAATTAATCTAATTAAATTGATTCATTCGGGTCACAAACTCGCTTGCATTTGCCTTTTTTTAGTCACTCTCACCTCTTTGTTGAAAGTCTACCACCTAAACAGGGTCATGAACGCTCATATTGATTGAAAATGTTGCGTTTAAATCCATTTTTAGTTTTCAGACGATCTTAAAACTTTTTTGGCAGTGTTTGCTAATGTGTGCATTGTGTCACCATGGTAACTGCTGCATGTATGTGTATAGCGGACTGTTCAGGACACCCCCGGCGTGATGTCACTGTAAAGTATCAGTTACTGTGAGCTGGTCAGTGTTGTCATAGTCAGTGTTAACTAGACCTTAGTGACGGTAAACAAACAGCCGTACTAAAGTGTCTCTCTGTGCTCTGAGAAAGTGCAGCTGATTCTTCGTCAGAGGAGCAGATGGTGCCGCTGGCCTTGGCCTCTCTACTGCAGCTCCAGTCTCATTTATTTTGTTTGGACTTTTCTGTGTCCCCAAAAGCGGTGAGTGTGTGGAGAGTTGTGCAGAAGTCTCCCTCCTCTCGGGCAGTGGGCAGAGCTGCTGTGGTGGAGGAGCTGAGAGAGTCTGTCCTCTGGGCCTCTCCTCTTACCGACCTCTGCCTTCCTGTCTTTGCAGCAATCACAACTACACATATAGTCAGACAGTTCGAGGAAGTGCAGCAGTCTTCTCAACCTGAATGAGATGCAAACTGGATTCTGTCAGGACAGTCAGGCTACTGTTGATGAAATAGGGACGTTTTTTGTTTTATTTATCGGTTATTTTGTTAAAGGTCCTATATTACGCAATACTGACTCTTGTGAGCTTTTTAAGTCATGTTAGAATCTTATTACTTCGTCAAAAACATACCCGAGTTGTATTTTGTTTGGTTCACACGTTTAAGTAGTCTGTCTCCTCCACCTCCAAAGCTCAAAATGTTCTGTTCCACCTTGCGATGTCATGGAGTTTTACATTTTGTTTAGTAAAGATTGGCAATTTCAGGGTGTTTCTAGTGAAGGTGTCTGGAGTTTAAAAACACAGTGGAGCACTTCGTATTGATCATAGACTCCTGAAAATGAGTTGTTTAAATCCATTTTGTGTTTTCAGATGATCTTAAAACGTTTTTTGTTTTTGTTTTTTTTGACAGTATTGCTAATGTGTGCATTGTGTCACCATGGTAACTACTGAACATCCCTACATAGAGATACAAATACCCCCAGTTTAATTTTAAGAAATAATCAAAGTACATACTGTTAAAGGTTAAACAGTCCATTACATTACGAGTTCCAGGCAGCGTAGTACAATTTAATGATGTTTCTTTCTTATAATAGATACAAGTTTATGGCCAATTGTCGTTATAACCTTTTCCAAGTAATTTCACTTCTAGCCCTCTTGGAACCATCGCTGCTTCCTCCTCCTGTTTTCTCTTATCGCTTAACATATTCCAGCAGGAAAACAAGGCAAGGGCCCCATGAATATTTGATGAAGTCCAATGAGCCAGGTCTGAACTTTCTACTCAACTTCTAGTCCAGCTGTTATGACTAAATCCATTCATCTCCCCACTGGCATTTCCAACAAAACTAAACAACAAAACTCGACCTTTTGGGCCATTAATAAAGGAGACTATGGTGGGCCCCTATACTCTAAAAAGAAGCTGGAAAAAAGAAAAAACAGTGATACAAATGATACTTACTCTATGTCAAAAACCATAAGTAACTATATTTAAGTCCTATATTGCACAAAATTGACTCTTGTGAGCTTTAAGCCATGTTAAAATGTTCTTTTCATCTCAAAAACATACTTGGTGTTGTTTTGTTTCATTCACACATGTCTGAGTAACTTTTTTTATTAGTCTGTCTACATCTCCACAGCTCAAAATGCTTTGATCCAACTTGTGACGTCATTAAGTGGTAGTTTTCAAGTTAGCAGCTTACCTTTTACCTTTAGTTTGAAAGAGATTATCAGTTCCAAGGCTGAAATTATCCAAATGATTCTAGTGAAGGTGGAGCACTTCCTGTATTACCACATGACATCACAAGGTGGAACAGAGTGTTTTAGAGAAAAACTCCGCCTAAATACGCAGGGTTTGTGTCTTAAACATGTGTGAATGAAACAAAACACAACTCCAGGTATGTTTGCGATGAGGAAACAAGGTTATAACATAGAAAACAGCGTAACATGGTCCACTACTACTCACTTCCCACTCACCCCAGTGCCTCAGGTTATAATAATGCGATTTTTTGTGGGAGCTGTCTGAAACTTTGTCTGAAAACCTGAACTAATTGAAACGCACTGATAACAACAACGGAATCTTCCCCATCTTAAAAGCCTGTCCGATAAACCCAACGTCAACATGGCTGAGTCCTGATTGTTGGACTGCACTCAGAGTCTACGGACCCTGCCAACTGAAAAGAGCCAGTCACGCAAAGGGGCTCCGCTCAAAACAGAACCATGTGTGGGTTCGGAGTTTGCGCGCTTTAATACCAAAAAGAGCCTTTCTTCTCATCCAAGTTTTTTTTCTGCAAATTATAAGACTATTAAATAACTTTTCAAGACTGGGAAGCGTAGGAAATTATGCCATTAAAGGGGTGGGTAATTGGTATTCAGGTTTCTGTACGTTTTATGTAGGATTGTGTGTGTGTTTTGTCCGCAGATGATTGGCACACACTGTTTGACTTGTAGTAACCTTACCCCAACTCTAATGTACCACCCAGAATCGCTCAAAACGAAAGCAGATTCTAGCACCGAATCTTCATCTCCGTTGAAATGAATTACTCCCCAAACGCTCGCTTTCAATTTCGCTATTGGCACAGACAATAACAGAGTCTCCTTTATAATGACAAACTGCTGCCAAGCCAATCCAGTTGTTCTGGCGACTGAAGCCTCCAGCGCACTAATATATGACTGTGTTGATCACATTGAGTTGTATCGCGGTTTCTTCTTCTGTTTTGGCGGTGAGGTCATGATTTGAGTAAATGGGAGCAGGAAGGTTTTTATAATTTGGTTTCAAACGTCACTAAGCGGCAGAGCGCAGTGTGTCAGTCATGTTTATCGTGATATCTCTAGTTTAGACGACACAAACAAACTCGGAAAACATCGGCATAGATGTATTTTTAACTCTTTGCATGTTGAGGCGTAGTGAAGCAGAGGTTTAAGTGTGTTACCCTCTAACTAGAGTGCTTCTGGTTCCATTCTTGCTCTGCCCCTATATTACTAAGTTTAAGTTAAGTTATTGAGTGCGTTTTAGTATTAGTGTTAGTCTGAATTATAGCTGCAGATTTGTCAGTGCTAACTGTTGCTATTCTGTGTTAACTGGTCTTCATCTTGAGATGTCTGTGTAAAATGGATCTGTGAATGAAACAAAACACAACTCCAGGTTTTTGATAAGGCAACAACATTATAACATAGATCAGAAAATAGCAGAATATATAACCTTTAAATTTCTGTGTAGTTGACTTTTAACCTGGTTTATGCCAGACTGATCTGCGTCACTCGGAATTGCATTTTACACATTATCAATCTGGGATGTCTCTTGCTGAAAGTGATAAGAAAATGTCATGGCAACTATTTCAATCAATCAATCAATCAAACTTTATTTATAAAGCGCTTTTCATACAAAAATGTAACACAAAGTGCTTTACAGTGATTAAAAACAACCCCACATTTCCTTCCACCCGCCCAACCAGCCCCACAGCTGCCTGACCCCACACAACCAGACAATTCAAACAGTAACACACACATACGGACACACATATGCGCACACACGCACACACACACACACACACACACACACACACGCACGCACGCACTGCTAAAATGCATAGAACTACACATAGTAAAATGTGAGGCTGAATACAGGCAAACCAGTTGAGAAAGCGCCACCAGAGGAGCCGTCTACACCAGGAGCAGAGAGCCGTCTACCACCACCAGGAACCGCCACAGGGCCCAGGGGAGAGAAGAGGCCCAAGCACCATCCCTCCACCAGGACCCAGGGCCCAGGGGAGAGAAGAGGCCCAAGCACCATCCCTCCACCAGGACACAGGGCCCAGGGGAGAGAAGAGGCCCAAGCACCATCCCTCCACCAGGACACAGGGGAGAGAAGAGGCCCAAGCACCATCCCTCCACCAGGACACAGGGGAGAGAAGAGGCCCAAGCACCATCCCTCCACCAGGACACAGGGGAGAGAAGAGGCCCAAGCACCATCCCTCCACCAGGACACAGGGGAGAGAAGAGGCCCAAGCACCATCCCTCCACCAGGACACAGGGGAGAGATGAAGCCCAAGCATCATCCCTCCACCAGGACCCAGGGGAGAAAAGAGGCCCAAGCACCATCCCTCCACCAGGACACAGGGGAGAGAAGAGGCCCAAGCACCATCCCTCCACCAGGACACAGGGGAGAGAAGAGGCCCAAGCACCATCCCTCCACCTGATTGGTCAAAGCGTCACAACGTTTGTTAAATCCATTTGAGAGGAAAACACAGACATTTCCCCCGTCACTTACCTTCTGCACATTTGTCCCAAACTAACTAGTTAGTATTGTCGCCGTTGCCATGTTTATTTTGGTTCATTTGGGCGCTTCACCTTCGTGATTGGTCGCCCTTCACTTGTCGCTCCAGCGGGGGAGAAGATGGATTCTTGTAAGTTAATGAACTCACAAATATCGTGAGAATCCATCTTGCTGTGTACGGTTAGTTAACTTCTCCCTTCAGAGAGATGCATAAGGCAGTGTCTGACCAGCACACTGTGAGAACTGAAGAAGTGCATTCATGTATTTTAAAATGCTTTGTTGACAGAATCTTTAGATAATGAAACTACGTAATGCATAACAAGCGTAGAGAATAAATCATAACGTGTTTGTAGTGCAGGTTAATTAGGCTGGATCTCTACTTTGCTGCATACAGTATAACATAGAAAGTGCGGTCATGCAAACCAACCTCTATCTATTATGTTTCTACTGTGATCCTGTATAACGCATGCTCCAGTGTGTGTCTGCAGTAAATAGGTTAGTGCTGTTTCAGATGTTCTCAAATCCAGCTCGGCTCCATTTATTTGTCTTCCATTGTTGGGCGTTTATAAAGAGGCGTTAGAGCAGTCTGTTGCAATAATAATCTCATGTCTTGGGTACATCCTTTTTCTGTGATTACTGGCAGACGTCCAGACTCAGAGGGAGAGAGGGAGCCACACAAATCAGGCAAACCACATAAAGAACAGAAATTATCTCCCTCCAGTCACTCTAATATATGGTCCACTGATTACAATGTTATAGATAGCATCTCCAAAATGAGACTTTGGGGACTTTTTGAATGCGTTCTGCCCTGACCCTGGCTCAGTCTAAACACCGTGCTGGAACAACAATAGTTTATAGCCTCCACAGTGGACCGACCTAATAACCAGGATTTACTGTCCTGTCAGTTTGACCGAATGCAATATTACAACAAAGTTTCAGTCCTGTATTACACGAAACTGACTCTTGTGAGCTTTATCCATGTTATAATGCTGTTACCTCCTCAAAAACATCCCAGGAGTTGTGTTTTGTTTAATTCACACTTGTTGGAGTAATATTTTATTATAAGTCAAATCCAAATCCACATTATTTATACAGCGCATTTTACAAACAAATCAGTTTCCAAAGTGCTGCACAGAGATCATAAAATGAAGACAACAAAAAGGTAAATTGCTAAAAATTTGATCATAAAAGCAATAAATAAATAAGTCTATGTTTCAAAAGCTCAAAATGTTCTATTCCACCTTCTGATGTCATCTAGTGGTAGTTTTCAACCTTTTTGCTTAGTAGAGATTGGCAATTCCAGGTCTGTAATCATCCAAATGATTCTAGCGAAGGTGTGTGGAGTTTAAAAACACAGTGGTGCACTTCCTGTATTACCAGATGACATCACAAGGTGGAACAGGGTGTTTTTCGTTTCAGAGAAGAAACCATATGCAGGATTTTTGTGTAAAGAACAGTTTAATCGGCGCACTGGAATAACAATAGTTTATAGTTTCCACACTGGATGACCTAATGACCAGGATTTACGGTCTTGTCAATTTGACCGAATGCAAATGTAACGCGGCGCACACAGGGCTCCATTCAGTAGATTTAACCCTGTCCTAAGACACCGCTCCTCCCAGTGAATAGAAAGAGAATTACATTAGCACATGGGGTTTGATGTAATGAATAAATTACTATCTTGTGTTCATTTTCTCTGTTCTCTGCGAAATGAACCCAGCTTTTATTATAATGTCACGCACTTGGGGAGGTCAAACTGCCACGGTATTGACCCTTTCTAAAGACAATGTGGGAGTCTTATCATTCAATGGTGTATATATATATAACTGTGTCCGCTGAGCCGCTGTGCTGTCCATTCTACCAATTGTAACCAACCCACATAAAGAATCAATGTAATCGATTGTACTCTTACTGACCCCGTACAGCTGGTGTTAAAATGTTTTTCATTTATTTTATTTACCAGTTTCATAAAATATAAAAATACATTAACAGTATCGTACATTTAAATTTACAAGAAACGAATGAAACGGAGCAGAAAGAAGAAAAACAGATGATTAAAAAACAAACAGTATTATTCCCTTCCTGACAGTGACTGAATTTGCTTCTCTTTTTTGTCGACAATATGCATATTTTTATGGCCAATGCCGATATGCCCGATTTTGGTAATTCTCTCTAAATTATCTAATAGACCCTGTGCACATTAGCAAATGTTACGCTGGAGATTTAAGGCCAATAGCCAGTACGCTAAAAAGTTAAAATATTTGCCTGATATCTACTGCTAGAAATTACTCAAGCCTGTGCTATAGTTCAACAAAAATAATAATACATTTAATATATTTTCAACTATTTTTACACAGAAAATTTAGAAAAACAAAGCGCATAAATAGGGTAGTGGGTTACTTGGGTCATAGCTGGGCTCTTGACATTCTGCTGGTGTGACCTGATCCGTGCGGAGTCTCCGGGGCCGAGTTTCACGGAGCAGACAGACAGTGAGCGCTCAGTGGGCTGTGTCACACTCGTGTTTCCAGGAACAGGTGCAGAGCTGAGACCAACTCTGTCTGTGGTGACCTGCTGTAACGTAAACTCACCTGTGTGTGTGTGTGTGTGTGTGTGTGTATGTGTGTGTGTGTGTATGTGTGTGTGTGTGTGTGTGTGTGTGTGTGCGCCTGCTGTCTGTCGCACTATGTCACATATGCACAGGTATTAGGCCCCAAATAACTATAGACAAAGTACGCTCTGTAACTGCACTTCTAATCGGGCTTAAGGTACATTTTTATCACGTCAAAATATCTGACTGATGTATAATAAATTGTGATAGCTGAACTAATTCAGCTATCACAATTTATTATAGTAAATAGTCACATTTTTATATAGCGCTTTTCCATCTTCAAGGCTCTCAAAACGCTTTACAACAAGAAACCACTCACCCATTCACACACCAGTGTACGCAGACCCTGGGGGCGAGATGGGTTAAGTGTCTTGCCCAAGAACACAACGACAGCATTCATCTGTGGGGGTTGGAATCACACTGCCAACCCGTGGGTCAGTGAATCTGACCGCTCAACCAATGATGTTTTTTTTTTTTTTTTTTTACTTTGAGAGCAGAATTCGAACCGCCAACCTTTGAACCAGTGGACAAACGCTCTTACCAACTGAGCTACTGCCGCCCCCATTATCAATACTTTGCAGTGAAATAGTGAAATGGGGGTGTTCTACATGAATCTCTAATGGCGAAATGGTTAGGACACAATGCACACATGACCAGTTATCGTTGGTTGAGTCTGAAAACTCAACAAAAACACAAAATTTCTTTAAACAACACATTTTCAAGACGTTTTGATCAATACGGGTGAGTGTAACTGAAAAACTGCTGGTTAATGCTAGATATTTTGTGATTTAATGTGTGAGACACTTGTTTAACAGCACAAATCGTCTCACCTGTTGTAATTCCAGCTAAATCAACCCTTTCTGGTCAGATCGTTTTGCAGTAAAGCTCAGATTAAAGTCTAGCAAAGCCTCAGACAGAGCATGCCTACAGTTAGCATCGCAGGTATGTTGATGATATCAGAAGTAAAGTATCAGCAGAGGTTATTCAGATGGCATCACAACATTACACATTTTTATCATGAAAATATTGAAATTTTCTACTGTAAAAGCCCAAAAATGTATGTAAAATGTGAAAGAACTGCTACAGTTTAATAACAAATACAAAAGTCTACAACTCTGCCCAATATTTTCTTTGTACCTGACATTTAAAACAAGAAAATGAAGTCAACAGTAGTAGTGAACAGTTACCTAAACAACAGGGATATGCTTTATTTATACGGACAGAGTTGAACAGAACTTTTCTCTTCTGAAATAACCTGTTTCTGCGTCTGTGTTGAGGAAATAATTACTGTGGGGCAAAAACAAACAGCTCACTGGACAAAAATCAGGCAATAAAAAGCAAAGAAACACATTTTGTCTGTTGCCAGATGACGAATAATGTCAGCGCATAAACTCTATACTCTAAAATAACAATTACAGTCTAAAGAACGCTTAACTAACCATTGTCTTTAGTGAGTTTATGTCACTAGGTACTTATGCATAAACCACAATTTTACAATGCCAAAATACTCTGGTGTTTAGAGGTCCCATATTGCATTTTCTGATCTATGTTGTAATGTTGTTTCCTCATCAAAAACATACCCGGAATTGTGTTTTCTTTCATTCACACGTTTGGGAGGAGCCAGTTCGTCATAATATAGGACCTTTTTAGCCAATTTCTCGTAATATATGAACTTTAATCCAGTTATTGCGATTTATTTTTTGTACCCTTTCAGAAAGCATAACCAAGACAACATTATCCCAAGTATTTACTGCATTGTGGGTTGATCTCTTGTCTATTTTTATCATGGGTAGCTGCTGTGATCCCAATGAGCAGATTTTTATGCCCATTTCCCACTCTCTTACTGTGTCTGGGCAGTGTGGGTTAAGTGTGTCTTGCCCAGGGGCGCAACAGCAGTATACGCCTCAAGCAAATACTGACCTGGCTTCCCTCTGCAGAAGGCAAACCCCAGACAGGGCCACCATCGTCCCACTTGAACCTGTAATTGTCCTAAATGTGTAGATCAAAGTGACATTTTGGGGTCACTTATGCCAAATGTGGCCTACAGCATTTACAGTATTGTCTGGTGACCCCGAGCGAGGATCTACTGTAAATATTTGCAATGAACAATGGCAGAAAAATCAAAATCTGGGTTAGATTAATAGGAAATTATTAGGAAACAAAAACTCAAGACTATATATGTTAACAAAAGACAGGTGTAAGAATTTAATTAATATTCAGAATGTGATCATGTTTTAAAGAAGACCTACTGTGCTTGTGTCTGCTCTATAGTTATAATCTGACACCGTGAATCGTTATGTTAGAATTTGCATATTTTAAATCGAAAAAGTCATTCAAACTGACTTAATTAAGGAAACAAGTCTGCTTACATGAGCTGCTGAATCCTGCGTGTATCGCCGATTAAGAAAATGAAATTAGAGAATGAAATAAGTACAGAGCAGTGGTACCGGTGGTGTTGAAAAGACTGATCTTTAAATAATTACAGATTATAGCTCAAACATGCACAAATCACTCCAAATGCAAGTTCCAGATTGTAAATTGTGAGGGGAAACAACTATAACATGGATAAAAGCTGTGAAAAGTTTGCGGAATATAACTGCTTTAAGTGCGATTCAGTTAATTCTGGACGTTGGAAGGAAACAAAAAAAATTAAAAATGTATAATTCCTCAGTGATTGAATGGACTCTTGAATAGCCTTGAATCTGGACTAATAACTGTGACTGTAAATTGTGTTTGTGTGACATTAAATAACAGTCTGGCTGCTAAAAACAACACGCTGTGGCTGCAGTAGTGGTTTACCTTGTATTTGAAAGGAGCTATATATCAATTTCTAACCAGCAGTTAGTTGGGTGATGAATTAATTAACTGATTAATTGAAATTTGTAAAACGTGAACACAATCCTGCCCTCCCCACCCTCATCCTTACCATATTCTCTGTACTGTTTTGTCTGTGTTGATGTGTATTTCTGTATTTTTTAAATCTTTTTATTTATTTTTATTTATTCATTTTCCCCCGCCTAAATTAGTATGTTTATTGTCATGTCCACTGTCTCCTTATCGCCTGTTTATCACCAAAAAATTATAATAATAACCTGGTGATGATTCTTGTTTGATTAAAAGATTAGTTTTTTAGATATCGAAAGGCAAATTCAGTAAAAACAATCACTCGTCACTACTGAGTCATTAAACCTCTCAGCACAAGGCGTGTTTTGTAGAATCTGTGTAAAGTTCAGAAAAAACAGTTCATTCATTTGATTCGTCATCAACGTTCCCAATAGTTTTCCAGTTAGTCACTCTTACCTTTTTGTTGAAAATCAAACTCCTAAACACAGTAAGATCATCACAGTCTGCTGAAACGGTGATGTTTAAATCCGTTTTGTGTTTCTCTTGGGTTTTCAGACAATCTAAAAACGTGTATGGCTGCGTTTGCTAATGTGTGCATTGTGTCACTATGGTAAATTATGGACATTCCTCCACAGACGTACACATAGAACACCCCTACCCCAGATTCTACTGACATCTGTGTGACTCTCAAAACTTCAGAAACTGTTCTTAAGCCCGAGAGTGTGCAGCGGACTAGACTTTGGAAATTTCTGGCTCTTTTTCCCCAGTTCGTTTCCAGCGTCTGTTATAATCACATGTTGACTCAATGAAGGTACCAGAGGAGCTTGTAATTAAGTCTGCAGGTTTTCTCATGGGCCGAGCCAGAGGCGCTTTGGCTCATTGGAAACCAGGCAGCGAATTGAAGACGACACTGTTAAAAAGCTGGTTATTTCTCCTGCAATCTTTTTGAAATGCGCCCAGTGTTCCTCCTCAGCTGATTTTGGGGTTATTTATATTGTATGTGCGATCATCAGACAAAACCTCGGCACATTAGAGAGGAAGAAAAACAGAACTTTGATGCAGACGCTGACTCACAGTGGAGATGAGATAATATAGAGGGCACTTGGTGACTGTTGGCCCGGACATTAAAAAGTAATTTACATTTTTGAGAAGAAATACTTGACTTCAGTATCCAAGCTCTGAGTTTTATTGTTTGTTGATGGTTTGCGTGTTAGGAAATGTAAAAATAACGCTTCAAAATAACGATCAAAGGTTGCATTTATGCCATTGTCATTGCAAATTGTTATTATTACTAAATTAGCAAATGGCAAAGGAGGGCTATTTGCTAATACAGAGAGCACTACAAGACCTCACTTCCATATCCATGTTCTGATTTTATTGTTTGTTGATTATTTATTAAAAAAATAGGTTAAAAATACTGATAAAAGATTGAATTTATGCCTCACTCGCTGCACAATATGTTGCCAAATTGCCATTATTGCAAAATTAACAAATAGTAAAGGCATTTTTATTACTATGTGTTCTGACTTCAAATTACTGACATGGTTTATCTAAATTTTTATCTTGTTTTGTGCTTTCTGTGTTACTTTATTCGTTATTAAGAGGTGGTTTGACTAAGATGAATCGCAGTTAAATCGAAATCACAATTTGAATGGACACGATCAGCAAATCACAAAGGCTGCGATTTTTTTTTAGTACTATAATTTCCTCCTCAAACAACTAAATCCTCCCGTCTTATTCCGCTTAAAGCCTTTAGTTTAGATCTGTACAAACATGTGCTGATGTGATCCTTATATTAGTTTGTCCGCTCATATTTCAGCCTTTTTGTCAGTTCTTCTGGAAGCGTTTAAAATGTAAACTTTGAACAGAATCCTATTATTAAAATATAAATCTCAGATCTAATCGCAATCACAACGCTTCTCAGAAAAATCACTATTTGATATCTTTCCCAAAATCACTCAGCCTTAGTCAGTATATTAAAATAACATAGGAAGAGTTTTATAATATTCACAGTATTTACATTACGTCTTATAGGGGTGTGCAAAAGTATTGAAATATTGATATATTATGATACTGAATTTGGTGACACAGTATTGTTACAGTGGGCTGCCCTGTTCATATATTGCAAACAGCATTTTTTGGTTGTTTTAGCTTTTTTTTGTTGTTGTTGTTGCTTATTTTTGTTGCTTATTTTGTTGCTTATTTAGTGGAAGGAAACTTGTTTATGCAATACACTTGACACCGTTTTCATGAGTTAAAATAGAGTGCAAAGTAGTGATTTTACAAAGAAATATTGCCATTAAAATGTGTTCTCTATTAAAAAAAACAGCAGTATCACAGATTATCATGTGTAAAATATTGATTATCACGTGTATCGGCATATCGTGATAATATCGTATCGTGAGCCGTGTATCATGTATTAAATTGTGAAGGACCATGTGACTCCCAGCCCTAATGTCTTATGTCTTATGTTTTAGTCATCAAATATGCAGGTCTACTTTGTGTCGTAGAGCTTAGTTTAAAATTAATACGCCAAGTTACACCACAGTATAACACAAACACTGAGAAATGCGTTTTAGCTTTAGGTTATAGCTGTATTACATAAGAAGAAACGGCGGCTATTTTTACATTTTGTCTGTTCTAACGTTCACCCTCGGGATTTAAAAGCTTTTGAAGATGAGCTGAAAATCACCATATCTGTTACAGCCACAAAATTGAGAGGAGCTTCATCCTACTCTAAAACCGACTGATACTTTGCAGCTGATTTCATCAACATTCTCTGGGGGTGTGATGCTAACTGTAGGCATGCTCTGTCTGAGGTTTGTTAGACTTTAAAGGTGCGTTGTGGAAGGTCCGTCAAATGCTTTTCTTCATGGAGGTGTCATTGCTTTGTCTGGAATGTTTCACAGTATGGCGTTAAACCTTTCTATCTTACCAAACCAGACCATGTCACAGGTCAGATCTGTGGAGAGGCGACCCCGCTCACAGTCAGAATGCCTGTTTTTCTAGATATGTTTGAGCTATAAAACCACCTATAATTGAATAAATGTAAGGTAGAGCTGTCATACTAGTCCTGTTTTAGACCTGTTTTAGTCCTGTTTTAGTCCTGGTTTAGACCTGGTTTGGTCCTGGTTTAGTCCTGGTTTAGACCAGGTTTGGTCCTGGTTTAGTCCTGTTTTAGTCCTGTTTTAGTCCTGTTTTAGTCCTGGTTCAGTCCTGTTTTAGTCCTGTTTTAGTCCTGTTTTAGTCCTGGTTTAGACCTGGTTTAGTCCTGTTTTAGTCCTGTTTTAGTCCTGGTTTAGTCCTGTTTTAGTCCTGTTTTAGTCCTGTTTTAGTCCTGTTTTAGTCCTGTTTTAGTCCTGTTTTAGACCTGTTTGTGGAACATTCCAGGCAGAGCAATGACATATCCATAGGAACAAGCAGTTGACGAACTCCCAACTAAAAAGTTACACAGTACACCTTTAATCTGAGCTTTATTTTAGACCAGAAAGAGTTGACTTAGCTGGAACTACAAAAGGTGAGCTGAAAATGTGTTGTTTAAATCCAGTTAGTATATCTTCTTCAGACTATCTTAAAACATATTTGGCTGTGTTTGCTAATGTACAGTATGCTGTGTGTCTCCGTGGTAACTGGTGAACATTCCACCAACACACATACATGTAGGACACCCCCAGCGCGATGTCACTGCAAAGTATCAATAGCTCATACAGGATTAGCACACCAGATAGGCTTTTTTGTTTTATCCTTATTTAGTGCGTCCTGTCTTTGCCTCTTCCTTTTATTGGCATTTGCTTAAGATCAATATTCGTTCCTATAGCCACTTTAGTAAATGAGACACTGGAGTAGAGGACTGATGTAATGATTTTTCTGAGGGGTCGCCAACAACGTAAGAAGACATGTCTCTGTACACTCGCTATGAACTCAATCACATCAGTAGTTTCTCCAACATTGATTGTCTGTGTATGTTGTCAGGTCTATATTTAATACTATAAGCACTGCCCTATTCCTGTCCAATTCTACAGTGGTAAACTTATACCCTGCTAATGTCAATATGTTTAGCTATTTCTTCATGGATCAATACTAATTTGGGACAGCATGTTTTTCGATCTCCAAAAAAAAACAAAAAAACAATCCTGTAGCCATCCACTGTTAAAGATGCATCATGTAACATTTCTGGTGGAGGGTCTGCCACCTGCTTATCTCCATGGAGACGTTTGGAAACACGCGGATGACGGCTTCCGGTGTAGTTACCGACACTGGATTCAGCAGCAGCGTCTTCGCATAACGGAACACTACAATGACATCTTTATTTATTTTTATGTTTTTAAGGTTAGGCAAATTATAATACACAAATTAAAAGGCAATTATAAAAGGAAAAAATAAAGAATACAATGACATCTAGATGAAGAAAACTGGTCCATTTTCTCAGTTTTCCCAGAGTTACTATCGCCGACAGCCCGCCGGAAGTCATCATCCGCATGTTTTCAAACGTCTTCCGGTTTTGTGACTATTTGACCCTATTGCATTACCTGGAATGCCTCATAGTGTGTCATTAGACTTATCTAGACCCGCTGGAGAAAACAAAGACGATAAACGATAATATTGAAACTAATTTATGCCACTGACACAATAACCCTAAAGTAGAGTTATCCCCAAACGACTATTCTAAATGTATGATATTATTAAAAAACAGAAACTGCACTAAATAAACGACAGAATGAAACACTTTAGTAGTTAGATGTATCTATAATTAGTAAGATCTCGTGCCACAAGAGACAAAACTGCCACAAGATCGTGCAGACAAAAGGAAAATGATCTTGTGAGATTTCTTTACATTTGTGTTTACATTTGGATTGGACGAAAAAGGGTTATGCGTTGGTGAGTTGCATCTCTTACAGTTCTGAAAAGCAGAACTAGAATGGAAACAAAAATACGAAATCAAATACATAAAAAATTGTGAAGCCAAAATTGGAAAGGTAATTGTAAAATTTATATATTAGGAAATGTGTTAAAATTTCATCTTGTCTTGTTCTCGTAGATCCAGTCTCGTATCTGGTTTCGTCTTGTGGAAATTGTGTCTCATCCCGTGCCTAATGCTGAGTCATTTTACATTATTTATTCAGTCCTCTTTCAAATCTAATCATATTACAGAAAATATAACTAAAAGAGCCTCGCTAGTACAAAGAAAAAGTCCCCATGATAAACATTCACCATCAGAATATATTGTTCTGTCTCACATATGCTGAATGATAACTCGGTATAGTAATTACTGTGACAGGCTTAGACTTGTCTCCATTGAAAAAAAAAATGGAATTACTGTGGATTTATTTTATTTATGTATTATTATTATTATTATTATTATTATTATTATTATTATTATTTTGTTGGTTTTTTAATTTATATTATTTTATTTATGTATTTATTTTTTATTTTTTACTCTACATCTCCCTTCATGTTGATTTTCTCACTTGAGCTCACCTCCCTTACTTTTTCTCTTCCCTTCAATATCAACAGTAGTTATACACACACACACACTACACATAAACACTCACTCATGGTTATTTTTATTCTATAATTATTTTTATTTATTATTATTATTTTATTTTTTATTCTGTCTTGTCTGCAGACTGGTCCATTATGTCTTCTGTGGTCATTTGAATCATTATGTCTTGTTATTAATGTTTTGGACTTATAATCGTGCATTTAAAAATGTTTAAAATGTATGTACAGTATGCTTGAAATAAATAAATAAAAAAGACTTGTCATGGAGAAAAGCAGCACGATTTGCAGGTCATGTCTGTGGAGGCAATCCCATTCACGGAAATACTTTAAATTGATGATGGCTGAAGAGCAGTGTAGATTAATACAATGAAAAATTAGCAGACATTTTTGTAGTTATGTTAACTTGTGTAATTTGCATCAAAAGGGAATTCTTGGCCAGTATCATGCTCTAACCATCAACACACAATAAATTCTATTCAATTGCTAACTACTAACACAGTTTCTTGTGTCTTTTCAGATGCGCCTCTCTTGGATCCTACAACAAGCTTCATAAAAAATGAAACAACAGGGCCATTGCTGTCTGCATCACAATTTTCACATTTCACCACATCTGGGAGTGCACAAAGGACATCTTCAAGTCCACTTCCAACTCATAACCCCAGGACTAAACACGTAGAAGAAACTAAACCTCTTACTCCAGATACAACCCCCACAAAACTTAAACTAACTTCTAATTCACATCTGGAAATTACTCATCAACCAGTTCGCCAACCTTTAACATCTCAGTCTTCAAACTCCACTCCACACCGTGAGCCATCCAAGCAGAATGTAGCAACCATGAGCTCATTTCCTTTTAACTCCCTGGAGCCCTCTAAAGTGGTTCTTAGTGACTACCAGGCAGACCAGGCCTTACCTTACCCTAACATTGGAAGTTTCAGTAATTCCCACTTAAGACCTAGCGTTGCACCTTCATATACACCGCATATATTAGCTCCAAGTCTTAGCCCTCACCTCACTTCTCCTACGTATGAAGCAACTGAAAGTCCACCGGATGACATTTTCCCCACGGATGTGATGGACATAGACTGGGGATCGGGCGATTACTTGGAGACATTATCGTATTTGGGAGCAGATGGCGCGGACTATTCTTTGGTTACGAAGGTGCCAACGGAAATGTTTGACATGGATGAGGATACTGAAATTTACGACACTTCTTTTCCAACAAGAGTGGGCATTTCTTTAACATCGTTGCAGCATTTTTTGAATTCGCCAACCCTTGCAACTGCGCGTTTTGTCTCGTCTCATTTTACAATCAAACCTACGCCATCTATAACCCCAGACGCAGACATCGCAGAGTCCGCGAGCTTGGACTGGTCAGATCATTTTACAATTGACCCGACTGATGTCCTCCTCCCTGATATGAACAGCTTGGAATATTACTCAACTCAGCAAGAGAATTCCAACAGTGGAGCAGAGCAAAGGGGAAATGTAACGATAGTAGCTGTCTCGGAAATTACGCCTACGATGAGCTTTGATAATTTGACCAAAGAGGAAGCGCCAAGTGATTCGTCAGGAGCGGAGCCTGGTTTTGACACTACCATGCCACCTATAAATGTTTCTGAAAATGCTCTTGAACCTTCGAAAACGGTTAATTTTTCCCCAACGTGGACTAGTGAAATCTTAACGGCAACAAATCAACAAGTGGAAAGCAGCTTGTTAGCTAATACAACGGCGTTAGTTACCGATGAAGTCATAGCGTACTCCTCTTTAACAGATGTGCACTGGTTTGTGACCGAGCCCTATCCGGAAACGCCCATGCACTCAACTCCAGTTTTGACCACAACTGTAGCATCCTCCTCTCTTCCAACTGAAATTCCTGACACCACAACCACCCAAAAAACTCCAACAGAAAATTCCACTATTCCAGTTTCAATTGCAACTGTAGATACGGTCACGACGGAAACGCCAGTAACAGTGAAGGATCATGGGACGACTGAAGATGGAAGAGACATCCCAGCTACGATTACCTTGTTACCAGAAAGCACTGAGGCAGATATAAGGTCTACGACTACTGAACCAGCAGCTGTCAACACTACTCCACGTCAAGACCCCCCGAAAATGACCACAGCGACTGAAATGTCCGAAATGTCCAATGATGTCTCTGTAACTCCCCCCATCGAACCTCTGCCTACAACTGAGCCAGCCAAACAGTATCTCTGTGACATCGGCAAACCAGAGTATTTAGTCAAAATAGGTAAGTGAAAGATTGCCGCTATTTTCTGATCTATATTATAATGTTTCCTCATCACAAACATGCCTGGAGTGGTGTTTTGTTTCATTTCATTCACACATTTTTAACTCAGAAATCCTGCATATTTAGGCTTCCCTTGATTCCCTTGAATCTTGAATTTCCAATCTCTACTAAACAAAAGGTAAAGGTTGGCTGTTACCACCACATGACATCACAAGGTGGAACGGAGCATTTTGAGCTTGAGATGTAGACAGACTAATAATAAAGTGTTAAGTCTAAAATATGTGTGAATGAAACAAAACACAACTCCAGGTCTGTTTTTGAGGAGGTAACAACATTATAACATGACTTAAAGCTCACAAGAAATCATTGTGCGTAATATAGGAGCTTTAATTAATAAAAATGTAAAAAAAATAAGTAAATAAATAAAAATGTGTTTGGATTTTAGATTTCCCTTTTGGTGCGACCATCGGCTATGCCAAGTCTCAAGTCCGGGACATTCTGAAATCTGAGTTTAACAAATCAGTAGAAATACAGGTAAGTGTTTTCTCTTTCTTCGTCTTATCGAACGCTGTGGCAACAAACGCACATCCGTACCACTACACACAGACATAAACACACACACAAACACATAACACACTTGAAAATGACAGGATCAACCTAATACCCACCTCTCCCTACAATTCTACCGATGCTTTCCTTTCTTTTCCTTCGCTACAACATGAAATATCTGAAGTACATGATTTATAATGTTAATATGTATTTTTTCACTTGGTGTTGATTAAATAAAGGTAAGACTACAATAAAAACCATCATTCAATTATATATAACTACAGTGAGTTTTGTCAATAATACTGACTGTTATTGAACACATAATACTGTTACCCGGCCTCTAATAATAAAGTACTCACTGAAGTTTTTTTGAGTAATACGCAATACTCAATACTCACGATTGATCCAATTGTGTACAAAGACATTTTAAAGGTGCAAAATGTCTAGTGAAAGGTCCGCTACCTGTTTGTCTCCATGGAAATGTTATTGCTTTGTCTAGAATGTTCCACAGTATAGATTAAACCTAAGGGAGACGAACTGAATTACTGTGTTTTTGAGCAACAGAAACATGCGTAATGAATAAATGCTAAACGGATATGTTTAATGTCATACTGTAGTGAACCAAACAAAAAAAGGCAAAGACAAGGTATAAAAACATATGTTTAAATTTAATAAAGTCAAATGAAAATGTAATTTAACAACGGCTCAAATTAAGTAAATCATTAACAAAAAGTCAGGCTCAACTGGGGTAAATTAAATCCAACTGAACAGAACAAAAAACTAAAACCGAGACAGAGAAAAGGTGCGTTTGAATAGACGAGGGCGACTAAACTGAACACAAGAGAGGGGGAAATGACATTAAATAATGAACTAAAGCTGCTAACTTAAAATAACAAAAAGGCAAATACTTGTAATACAGAAAACAAACAATAATAAAGTAACAAGTTTAAGTAATAATTCAGACTTATATTAACTAAAATGTGTGCACCCAAAATTAGAAAATATGTCTAAATAAAGGATTAAATTCAACTATAACTTAATGAAAATGTAAATGAAATGAAATACTAACACTATGGAGCGGTGGCAGACGTATCCACCACACATACCATGGAACATTCCTTTAAATTTGACAGAGAAACAGAATTAACACAATAGTTTTGGTTATACAGACAGATTTTTTTTTGCTTTCTTACATGTTCACTGTCTCAAGATTCTCACCAAGAAAGATAAGGCGACTCCCAGGATCTTCTTGGCCTGGCTTTTATCTTTCTAATTACATAAACAGTCTGTGATGTACTTGTGTCTGTATACTTCAAAGTCAGATGAACCCTGAAGTTAAAGTCACTCCCTCTGATTTCGTATCTTGTACTTCTGTCAACAACAAGCTACACAACCGGTCACATAAAGACGACAAAATATACTACCAGTCAAAAGTTTGGACACACCTTCTTTATCTGTGAATTTTTTCTTCATGTTTACGACTTTGTACATTGTATAAACATGCAGAAGAGCTCAAATCTATGGAGCATGATGTATAGAATTATGTAGCGAAGAAAAAAAGTTAAATAAGTATAGTTTACCACCCTTTGCTTTGTCAACAGTACTGCAAACCCTTGGCCTACTCTCAATGATCTTCTTGATGAATTGACATGAAATGGTTTTCACTTCACAGCTGTGTCATGTCAGGGTGAGGAAATGTAAAGCAGTGATCAAAGCAAAGGGTGGCTACTTAAAAAAAAAAAATCTTAAATCTTAAATAAGTATGGAGTTACTTTGAGTTTTTGTTTGCTACATTCCGTATGTGTTTGTTTGTAGTTTTTATGCCTTCAGTGAGAATCTACAGTGTAAATAATCATGGAAATAAACACGAAACGTACATGAAAAAGTGTGTCCAAACTTTTAACTGGTCAAGTTACGAGTTAGAGCTGTGGAGAGATGAGCCCCAGTAAAAAAACAAAAACAAAAAAACACTGTATTTTTTTTTTTTTTTTTCTTCAAATCATGTATTATTATTTACATTTTTACATTAAAAGACCTGTAATTAAACAAATCCATGCTGGATAGGTTTAATGCAAACCAATAACGTCTTAACGGAGACAAGCAAGTAAAGTTACATAGTCCAACTTTAAGACTATTGATTGTCTTGTCTTAAAACATATCTTTCATTTCTCAAGGTTGTCTCGGTACCTCCAAAGTTTGTGTTCCGCGTCGTGTCTGGCCCAGTTGTGTACACCGCCATCTCCGTCATCAACGCTCTGCTGCGGTCTGGACGGCCCTTTTTGTCAATATCCCCCAGCTGGGCCTTACCCGACTATAAATACCAAGTCCACACAGGTACGTGAAGGACACTTTTATTAAAACTGTCTTTCAGGGTTTGAAACTTGTCATTTGAACCTAATCTTGTCTCCGTCTTGTGCAGTGCTGCAGTTTGTTCCCAGTCACATCGACATAAGATTCTGTAACTTCAGTGAAAACATCGAGAGAGGTTTGACCAGGGCCTTTGGGGAGATGCGACGGAGGTCAAAGATGTCGACCAACTTTACTGTGCATGTGAGTGAAACTAAAGTCTATGGGCGTGTTGATACTTTGCAGCTGCTGTTATCAACATTCCCTGAGGGTGTGACGCTAACTGGAGGCTCTGCTGTGTCTGAAGCTCTGTTACTCAAGTTAGACCAGGGGTGGGCAATTATTTTTCCCCAGGGGCCAAATGAGAAGCACAAAAATATTGTGGAGGGCCAGGCCAAAAGTTTGAAGTCTACTGTGGTTATTAATTTTATTTCTACGTTGATATCAGTAAATGGCATTGTTTACAGAAGCTGGTAAGAGTCTGTGTTATTATTAGGAAATGAGAGAGTAATATTGTTTTACAAAAACTGAATTTATTCAGTGAAAATATTCAAAACAATGGTAAATGTGAAACATTTGTCTTTTTCAGTCACATTAACCCCACAATGCTTTCTGAGTTTAACTTTCTTAACTTTCTATTAAGACATGTGTAACAAGATATGTTACACAATTTTTGTCCAACTGCCAAACTGTGCAGAAAAAAGTCAAAGTTAACATGTTTTAGTGTTTTTTTCTTGTTCAGTGAGAGAAATTTAGCCTCTGTTGAGCTTTAACAGAGTCTTCAAAGTAAAAGCTCTGCGGTTTTAGTCCAGGCATTATGTAAAATTTTGAAATTTTTAAGAAATTTTTCTTAAGTCCAAGCAACCTTTCACGGGCTGGTCAGAGTCGGGCGGGCCTTAAAATGCCCGGGTCTGAGTTAGACTGTAATCTGTGAGCTGATTTGTGCTGTTAAACAAGCCCCAATCAAATAACATTACAGTCACAAGCTAGCCAGGATTAGCCAACAGTTTTTCAGTTAGTCAAACTCACCTTTTTTGTTGAAAATCAAACTCCGAAACAGGATTATGAAAATGTGTTGTTTAAATCCATTTTGGAGTTTTCAGATCATTTTAAAACGTTTTTATCAGTGTTTTTAATGTGTGCATTGTGTCTCCATAGTAACTGATGAACATTTCGCCAGAGATACTGTACATGTAGAACACCCCCAGCACGACGTCACTGCAAAGTATCAGTTAAATTGATGAGGTGATAAAGGTTTTTAGGGCAACTTTATCATCAAGTTTGATGATATAGTTACAACAGGTTTCATCACACCAAATCAAGTTAGAATTAGAGAATCATCGAAACCTGTCAACCAGTTTCATTTAGAGAAATAATACTTTGCCAACAATCTAATCTCTACTGCAAATGTTCCAGTGTTTTGCTTTAAATTAGTCCATAGGGTGAACAACAGAAATTAAATGATACTTAGTGATGCTTTAAGAGAGAAACAAAAGACAGTAGTAGTAATAATAGCTAGTAGTAGTAGTAGTAGTAGTGGTAGTGGTAGTAGTAGTAGTAGTAGTAGTAGTAGTAGTAGTAGTAGTAGTAGTTAATTAATCCGCTGTAGCACTGTAGAAATTTCTTTAAAAGTTATAATGCAATGAAAATAAGATGTTATTATTATTATTACTAATTTACTAACTACTAATTGACCCCTGACTCACTTAAACAAAATAGAAAAACAATCTTTTTTTTTTTTTAATATATATTTTTTTTATTATTTTTTGAATGCATGTTGAGTAAAGATGTTGTGTCCTCTAAGTGAGTCGGTGTAATCCTCGTTTGAATGGTCCGTGGTAGAAAAGGAGGTTTCATTTGAACAGTTTTTGAAATGGAAACGCTTCAACTTTCATTCAGCATTTTTAATCTGAAGGAGCTGGATTAGGCCAGACAAACGCCGCCTAGGGCAGGAGAAATTCCATCTTCAGTTCAGAAGCCTTCAGATTGTAATGAGCTATGGATGATAGTTGAAACATCTCAACTTCAAAAGTGTCCAGATGACCTCTCTCTACCAAACGAGTGACTCCTTTTGAAGGACACAGGGGACACTGTCTAAGATGCCCTCTTCTTGGGCTTGTCCCACTGTGGAAATAGTCGTGCCAGTAAAGTTCTGGGTCGGTTCCTGAAGGCTGTGAGGCGAATGTTCAGATGCTTCACTGCATCCTTCTGGAACTCTGAGGGCTCTGGTCCCAAAGCCATCGTCAGGAGCTCGGAGGCAGAGCCGTATTGGTTGATCAGGTCTCGGGCTCCAGCTTTTCCCAGCTTCTTGATGTTACTGGGTTTGAGATAAACTTCATCTGGGACTTTGAACTGGTCCAGAGCCTTTTCCAGAGTCTGCACTACTGTATCGTGGTGGGACCTCATTTTGGATGGCAGCTTTTGGAGGAGTTTCTTGACTAGAGCCTGGATCACCAGGCTCTCCACTGACCCCAGGGTCTGTGAGGCCTGAGGAGCTGCAGTGGTTTCTGGAGCTGAGGCTGGCTCTTCTGTCTGCAGCCTCTCACATTCAGCTTCTGCTGTTACATCCTCTGCAGTGTGGAGCTCCTCCTCCTCTGTGTTTAACGCCTCTGCTCCAGTCTGGAGGTGTTTCTGGACCTCCACTGGACTGTTTGGGTACTCTGGAGTTTGGTCCTCTAGTGTTTGGGGCTCAGTTGGACTGTGGACTGCCTCTGAGCTGCTGTCATCTTCATCCTGTCTCGTTATTGGACAGTTGGGCTCCTCTGGGTTTGGTGTCTTCAATGGAATATTAGGAGCTTTCAGGTTTTGATTACCCTCTGGAGGTCCTAGGTCCTGTGGGTTCTGGTCCTCCTCTGGACTCTTGGGATTGTCCAGAGATTGGGTGTCCTCTGGTACCTCCAGAATTTGAACCTCCATTGGGCTCTCTCCATTTTCTGGAGTTTCTAGTCTCTCTGCCTCCTCTTGGTTCACCAGGCTCTCCACTGACCCCAGGGTCTGTGAGGCCTGAGGAGCTGCAGTGGTTTCTGGAGCTGAGGCTGGCTTTTCTGTCTGCAGCTTCTTACATTCAGCTTCTGCTGTTACGTCCTCTACAGTGAGGAGCTGCTCCTCTGTGTTTAACTCTTCTGCTGCAGTTTGAACCTCCATCGGACTCTCTCCATTTTCTGGAGTTTTTAGTCTCTCAGCCTCTTCTTGGTCCTGGGTCTCAGTTAGAGTTTCCAGTTTCTCTGGGGTGTCCACTAGCATTTTGTGGATCTCTGATGTCTCACCCAGAGTTTGGTGGCCCACAGAGCAGTTGTTTGAAATAAACTCATTTTCAGGCTTAACAAATACCTTCAGAGGCAGGATTTCATTCAGAAATGCACAGACAGTTTCTGGAATATGTTTCTCAATAATTTTGAGTTCTTCCAGGCCAATTTGAGCTGAAGTCTCTTTGCTCTGCTCATCCTCAGCAAGTCTATGAGAGCTGTGTCTGTGGCTCTCCTGTGATGTCTCCTCTGAAACACCATTACTGCCTAAGATGTTCAGAGGCTGCTTCTCCTGGTCATTATCAGTAGTGGCCCGTGGACTGTGGCTATCTTTTTGGTTCTTCTGGTCTGGAATTAAAAGAGTCTCACAGCATTCTTCTGATGTCTGCGCCTCAGAACCTGCTGCCCTCACTGGAGCTTCATCTGAAGTGGATTTTTCTGAACTCTTCTGGACAGGTTTCTCCTGGATCAGGTCCTTCTCTGGGACTCTGAAGCCCATCATGAGGAGCAGTGCAGTGGACGCGCTCCTCTTGGCTTCTTTCTTTGAGGGTCCGGAGCCAGAGGCTGTGAATTGGTTAAGGGACACCTCCATAGTGAACACCCAGCTGCCGTTCACCAGTTCCCCGCTCACGAGGCGATACTCAGGGGCCTTCTCTCTGCAGACCATCTGCAGCTCAGACAGGCGAGTGGTGGGGTCCTTCTCCAGACGGAAGTCCGGAGGGATGTGGGCAGGTGGAACTCTACTCTGCTGGGCTGAAGATCTTTGGTTTGGAGTCTGCTTCTCTTGTTCAGGAGCAGCTTCTGCTGTGGTCTGAGGAGCAGGTGGGACCAGCTCCTCCTCTGGGACTATGTAGCCCATCATCTGGAGCAGAGCTGCTGTCGCTCTCCTCCTGGCCTCCTTCTTGGAGCCCCCTTTGCCCACCGCAGTGCACTGATCCAGAGACACCTCCATGGAGAAGACCCACTGAGCGCCAGCCACTGTGCCCTCCAGCAGGCGGTACTGGGCGGGCGGGTGTTTGCGTGCCATGAGCAGCTCGGACAGGCGAGTGCATGGGTCTTTGCCCAGACCAAAGTCTGGACGTTCGTGGGGCTGGAGGTTAGTGTAGCCGTAGCCATTGGCGTAGCTGTTGGCATAGCCGTAGCCATTTGTGTAGCCGTAGCTATTAGTGTAGTTGAGGTTCCTCCGGTGCATCTCCAGTTGCTTTAGCACCATGAGACAGGCTTGGGTTTTAGCCTCTCTCCTGTTGGGCCTTCGCACTTCTGCGCTGAAGGACCCAACCGAAGCTCGGATGATGAAGATGGTGCAGGGGTGAGGTGCCGTGGTGGACTCTGTGAAGTCCACAGGCAGACCCAGGCTCTGTGCCAGGCTGTACAGCCGTTTGACAATGGGCATGTAACTGTGGGCGGCCATGTTAGAGCTGTATGTGTACAGTGGAGTAGAGAGAGTACAATGTTTGCTGAAGTGCTGTCTCGTTCTGAGCTGCGTCTCCGACAAAGGTTTGGTTCAAACTGAAGAAGTCTGGGCTGAGTTCACTCTCACAAGAAACAGCCCGGAATCCTATCACGTGATGTCACAGGCCGTCTCCATGGCGACAGCTGTTCTGATTAGCATAATTAGAATGTTGGGATATCTGCAGTTTAAATAAAAACAAATTATTGAAATATTTAAAAATAAAAACAACAATAATTACATTTGAAAAAGAAAAATGGCGCCCATGCTACCTTGAGAAGGCCCAATCTGGCCTGATCTCTAATGCTAAGCAGGGCTGCGCCTGGAGGCCGCTGTGGGTGTAGGGTTACACTGATACGATACTGGTATCGGATATTGGTGCCGATATTGAACATTTTGATGGATCGCATATCGGACTGAAGATATCTGTCCAGTCGATATCCTGTATTGATCTGTACATTATTGTAAGACGATTGACAATGTCGGCCCAAAATATTTTATTTCAAAGTTGTTCTATAGTTACTTTAAATAAGAAATCACAAAACACATTTGGATACTTTAAAAACAAGAATATTATGTAAATAGTAGAAAACCAGTTAACAGTTCAACAACAGGGGCACTGCAGACTAAACTCACAATACAAACTGATACAGACTTTAGGATCAGAGTTGAACTGAACTGTGTGTTGAGAAAATAATTATTTTGAGGTGAAAACAACAGCTCCATGGACAGAAAATAAGGCAATAAAAAGCCAAGAAACACCTTTTGTCTATTGAGCTGCCCATAGTTCAGCCTCAGTGCCACTCAGTAGGAATACTGAGCAATTTTCAAATAAAATGATGTCATTGTAAAACGTCTATAGGATTAAAGTTGAGATTAGAGTGAAAAACACTGTTATAAACCTATTTACTACATAATCCATTTGTGCTAATCTCTGTTAATTCTTTTTGGTTTCAGATTGTAAACATCACAAACTCCCCTCCAAAAACTCAGGGCCAGGTCATGAGACGGCCGGTGGACATTATTTTCACTGTGCGTAGTACGAGGGGTCATGTGATGGGCTCTGAGGTCAGCACTGCGCTCCTGAAGCTCACTATGGTGGAGTTCAGCTACTACATGGGCTTTCCTGTGCTGCAGATCGCCGAACGTGAGTTATAAACATATACTTGTACCTTTAGTTTTTTGTTGTTTTTTTTTCATAAAAATGTTCAAACATTATTTCATTGTTTCGACAGCTTTCCATTACCCTGAGCTAAACACCAGCCAACTGCTCCGCTCCTCCTGGGTTAAAACAGGTACTTTTGTAAGCGTGGTTAAACGTCCTGGATTACTCAAAATTGACTCTTGTGCTTCAAGTCATGTTAAAATGTTGTTACTTCATCAAAAACATACCTAGAGTTGTATTTTGTTTCACACACATTTGAGTAAACCCTTATTATTAGTTTGTATATATCTCCAAAGCTTAAAATGCATATTCCACCTTGTGATGTCACGAAGCAGTAGTTTTCAAGTTAACAGCTACCTTTTACCTTATGTTGGGTAGAGACTGGCAATTCCAGATCTGAAATCATCCAACTGATTCTAATGAAGGTGTGTGGAGTTTAAAAACACAGTGGAGCACTTCCTGTATTACCACATGACATCACAAGGAGTAGAGAGAACAGAGTGTTTTCTGTTTAAGAGACGAACTCAGCCTTAATCTGCAGGGTTTGTGTGTTAAACATGAGTAAATGAAACAAAACACGACTCCAGGTACGTTTTTGATGAGGAAAAAATTATAACATAGGCCCTTTAATATTTTTGGCACACATTTTTGTAATCTTTCACTGGAAATGATCTTGGATATTTTTCTGTGTAGTTCTTTTAGGTGTAATGGATGAAAAGGTTAATGAAAAGACCTTCCAAGCCAACATGGAGAGACGTGTTGCCATGTTACTGGGAGAAGCATTGGGGGTGGTGCGTCGTGTGAAGAGAGCCACTACTGCAGGCAACAGCAGTGTTCAGGTATGAAATCATCCAAATGTTAAAATCAGGGACTTCGTTATATTTTGTGCTGGTAGTTGTTAGAGCTGTAGTCGACACAAAAAAAAAAAAGAAGAAGAATCTAGGTCAGCTAAAGATGTAATGTGATTTCTGCACAGTGGTCTAAATGTCAAAGTGAAGGAATTCAGTGAAGTGTGGCTAAACGGCTGGAGTAACTATGGGTTTCTTAAAGCAGATCTATTCTTTTCAGAGGTTTTAACCATATTCTAGTTGTTTCCTCTTCTCATTCACCCTCTTGTGGTTGTTTTTGAAGTGATTCCTGCATGTTTGAGCAATCTTTAATCGCTTATTTTCAAGATGCCATGTTGCCACCAGTATACGCTTACTGCTTTGTACTCACTTCGTTCTCCAATTTTATTTTCTTAAGTGGTGATACGTGTAGGATTTATCAGGGCAATCATTTTGGTACGAATTAAAAAAGCTGTAGAGTCTTTGTAGCAGAGTCTTTGTTACGATGATGTTTACAGTGATGTCAGCGCCCATCAGGCACCAATGTTTTCTAACACAGAAGACAGCAGTCTTATTTCTTTAATTAAGTCATTTTAGATTCATATTTTGATTTAAAATGTGCAAATTATAACATAATGATCCACTGGTGTCATAGAGTAGAGCTATATAGCAGACACAAGCACTATAGGTCCTCTTTAAGGCAGCCAAAAGCCTCGTCATCTAATTAGTGACGCGCATGAATGGATGAACGACTTTCCCACTGTCCTTATATACCCCCTGACGGACCACAGCCAAAGGGAACGGGCTTGGCAGAATCAGCGAAGAAGAAGAAGAGACGTGAGAGGGCTGTGCATCCATTAGTCAGCTTTTAGAGGGAGTGGTATGGAGCGGGTAACTCTCGATATGGCCACTTATCTGACCCAAATATTACACACCAGATGGCAAGTTGAAGAGTTAATGTGAAAATTTGCTACCAAAACTCTAGCTAACCCAGACTATTCCTTTTCCTTTTGCAGTTATTGAAAATACACACACACACACAAAAACTTTACTTATAATTTCCCTTAATTAACTAACTAAGATATTATTTTTGGTTGACTAAGATACCATTGACTAATTGGCTGCCAGTTGACTAAATGACTGCTTGAATGAATTCCTATAGCCCTAGTAGTAGTAGTAGTAGTAGTAGTAGTAGTAGTAGTAGTAGTAATAGTAGTAGTAGTAATAGTACTCGTAGTAGTTCCTTGATACACCCTCCCCTGTTTTACTACTGAGCGACCATTATGAAAACTGACGTATTTAGCTGCAGTGTTTACTGCCTCTGAAAGCCCCTTCTTTACTAATCAGTCTGTAGTAGTAATAACTAGTAAATGTAGCAGTACTAGCCGTTGTAGTAGTAGTAGTTGTAGTAGTAGTAGTTCCTTAATGCAAACTCCCGTTTCAGTACTGAGCGACCATTATGAAAGCACCCCTTCTTTACTAATCAGCCTGTAGTTGTAATAATAGTAGTAATTGTAGTAATCATAGTAGCAGTAGCAGTAGTAGTAGCAGTAGTAGTAGTAGTAGTAGTAGTAGTAGTTGTAGTAGTTCCTTGATGTACACTACTGAGTCCCCATTATGAGCTCCACAGTGTTTACCGCCGCTGAAAGACCCCCGTCTTTACTAATCAGCCTGTAGCTTTTGTATAGACCCAGCACCTGCTCCGCTCCTCTCCAAGGGGACAGGACAGGACCCCGTCTCCATGGCAACCGCATCCCTTTCACCCAGGGGCGAGCCACTCCAAAACCACAGCCTCATCAGGAGCTTTTCTTCCCCCTCTTCGCTGTATAGAGACTGTCACTTGATGACTTCTTTGTGACACAGACTTGCAAAGCAATCAATTATTCAGTTTTGTGCTTCCAGTCTCTTCCAGTCGGGGTAATTAGGATCGAGCACATCGCATAGTGTGTTTTGGCAAAGAAAGAGATGAAATAATGACATGTATTAAGTCTGTAGTAGTAGTAGTAGTAGTAGTAGTAGTAGTAGGAGTAGTAGTAGTAGTAGTCAAATTCATTATGGTTATATTTTAAAGGGCCCATTTTTCACTATTTTCTATACTTTCTATGTTATAATGTTGTTTTCTCGTCACAAACACATCTGGAGTTGTGTTTTGTTTCATTCACATGTTTAACACACAAATCCTGCACATTTAGACTGAGTTGAGTTGTTCTCTCAGACACTGTTCCACCTTGTGATGTCATCATGTGGTAATACAGGAACTGCTCCCCTGTGTTTTTAAACTCCACACACCTTCACTAGAATCATTTGGATCATTTCAGCACTGGAATTGCCAATCTCTACCAAACAAAAGGTAAAATGCAACTGTTAACTTGAAAACTACCGCTTCGTGACATCACAAGGTGGATCAGAGCATTTTGAGCTTTAGATGAAGACACAACTCCAGGTCTGTTTTTGAGGAGGTAACAACATTATAACATGGTTTAAGCCTCACAAGAGTCACTTTTGCCTTTAAAGTAGAAGATAAACATAACAGATTAGCTTCTACCCTAACAGCCCTTTCTCTGTTTAACCTTTTTGCCCTCTGCTTCATTTGTATTCATCAGGTGTCTTATTTTAGCCGCTGACGTCTTTGCTGCCACTCAAAGGGTTTCTCCACAATCACTAAAATAATAACGTTTTGTATGTTGACACTTATAAAGACACTTGTCCCTTTAAACCTTAATGGAACCATATTTTTACATTTCAAAAGCACTTATCTTTGAGTGTTCGTCGTATGTCTAATGAGCTATGACTCACTCTGTATTCCTTAGTAATGTTGCCACGATACAAAACTCGATTTGAATGGATAGGAAAATTCTTGATACTCGATACAAATTTTGATTCTATAATAAAAACACTCCTCTTTAGACGATATTATGTAATTGTCAACGCAACACAATAATTATAGTTTCTTAAAGCAGATTTATTATGCAAAATTGACTTTTCAGTGATGTTATAGTTGTTTCTCCTTCTCATTTACCCTCTCAAAGTTGTATTTGGAGTGATCCGTGTATGTTTGAGCAATCTTAGACAAACTTTATTGATCCACAAGGGAAATTATTTGGATACAGTCGCTCAAACATCACAATATAATATAATAACAGAGAGTAACAAAAATAGATGGTGTAACAAAAAAGAGCAAGAGACACGTGTCAAATGAGACATAATTATAAAAATAAATGTATATGTACAAGTCAAAATAAAATAGAAAAATAAGTAATAAAATCTAAAATAAACAATAAAATCACAGCTATAAACAAGAGACAAGAACGACAGTGTAAATACTCTGCTGATTGACAGGGCATAAGGTTATCTGTTACTTAAGATTGAGTTGTTGTACAGTTGTAGGGAGTATTATCTGTTACATAAGGGTGAGTTGTTGTACAGTTGTAGGGAGTATTATCTCCTCTGTCCCTCTATAGTCTGGTGCAGTGGGTGAGTTGTTGTACAGTTGTAGGGAGTATTATCTCCTCTGTCCTTCTATAGTCTGGTGCAGTGGGTGAGTTGTTGTACAGTTGTAGGGAGTATTATCTCCTCTGTCCCTCTATAGTCTGGTGCAGTGGGTGAGTTGTTGTAGGGAGTATTATCTCCTCTGTCCCTCTATAGTCTGGTGCAGTGGGTGAGTTGTTGTACAGTTGTAGGGAGTATTATCTCCTCTGTCCCTCTATAGTCTGGTGCAGTGGGTGAGTTGTTGTACAGTTGTAGGGAGTATTATCTCCTCTGTCCCTCTATAGTCTGGTGCAGTGGGTGAGCAGGAGTGTCCATGATGGAGAGCAGTTTGTCCAGTGTCCTCCTGTCCCTCATTGTGACAAATGTCTCCAGCTCACAGACGATCACGTGTCCAGATTTACGGATCAGTTTGTCAATCCGCCCAATGTCCATCCATCCATTTAATCGTTTATTTTCAAGATGTCATATTCACAGCCACTGATCTGTACCTTTTTTTCTCAATCGCTATCCACAAATTTAACTCTTGTGAGCTTTAAGCCATGTTATACTGTTGTTACCTCCTCAAAAACATACCTGGAGTTGTGTTTTGTTTCACCACATGACATCACAAGGTGGAGTGTTTCTGTTTGAGAGAAGAACTCACCCTAAATATGCAGGGTTTTTGCGTTAAACATGTGTGAATGAAACAAAACACAACTTCGGGTGTGTTTGTGATGAGAAAACAACATTATACCCGAACGTAGACCGCAAAAACAGCGTAATACAGACCCTTTAAACCCTTTTGTTCTGTTCGCACACACACACACACGCACAAATCCATATATCTGATAGAATAATACACCATTGTCACCTACGAGCCTGCCCAGAGATAAAAGAGGTTGAATTGAGGTCATCCAGTAACAGACATTGGCACTGCCTTGTTTCCACTCTAATAAACTGAGCATGGGGTGGATTAGGCCTGGATCAGTGAGTCTGTCCAGCCATTTTTCTGTGTCAGCCTGATCTACACTCTCCAGTAATGCAGACAGCAGACCAGAGCTCGCCTCAGGGCAGAGGGAGACAGACAACTCACTGTGCAAAAGCATTAGAGAGGCAGGGACTGTGGAGGGAAGGGAAAGTCAAATAATATACAAGAGGAGCTATGAATGTTATCAATAAAGTTATGGGGTTATCAAAAAAATCAATAAACAGATAATCGATGCTTAAAGGTCCTCGGTAAAAAAAGGTAAAATTGACTACTGTGAGTTTTTAGATATGTTTGAATGTTGTTTCCGCATCAAAAACACACCTGGAGTTGTGTTTTGTTTCGTTCATACATGTTTGAGTAACACTTTATTATTAGTCTGTCTACCTCTCCAAAGCTCAAAATGCTCTGTTCCTCCTTGTGATGTCATGAAGTGGTAGTTTTCAGGTTAACAACTACTTTTTTAGCTTTAGTTCAGTAGAGACTGGTAATTGGCAGGGTTGAAATGTTCCAAATGATTCTAGTGAAGGTGTGTGGAGTTTAAAAACAGTGAAGCGCTTACTGACATGACATCACAAGGTGGAACAGAAAACACTCTGTGTTTTCTGTTTGGAAGAAGAATTCAGTCTAAATTGTGTGTTAAACATGTGTGAATGAAACAAAACACAACTCTGTATGTTTTTAATGAAGAAACAATATTAGAACAGATCAGATCAGAAAATAGCGTTCATTCACACATGTTTAACACACAAATCCTGCATATTTAGGTTCTTCTCTCAAACAGAAAACACTCAGTTCCACCTTGTGATGTCATGTGGTAGTACAGGAAGTGATCCACTGTGTTTTTAAACTCCATACACCTTTACTAGAATCATTTGGCTGATTTCACTCCTGGATTTGCCAATCTCTACTGAACGAGAGATAAAAGGCAGCTGTTAATTTGAAAACTACGGCTTCATGACATCACAAGGTGGAACAGAGTATTTAGAGCTTTGGAGATGTGGACAGACTAATAATAAAGAATTGCTCAAACATGTGAATGAAACAAAACACAACTCCATTTATTTTTTTGATGAGGAAACAGCATTCTAACATGGCTTAAAGCTCACAAGAGTCATTTTTGCATAATATCTGACCTTTAAATCTCAAACTCAAACCCTGCTCTACTTACAATTCAGGCCGTTAACTGTTTGCTCGTCTGTTCCAGGTTGTCAGTACCAGTCGTCTGGCGGGCGAGGATCAGCCGTTGGAGATTGTGTATTTTGTGGAGGGTCCCGATGGAGAGAGGATACCTGCAGTGGAGACAGCTGCCCTACTTAACAGCCTGGACGTACAGAGAGCTGCTATTGTTCTAGGATACCGTGTTCAGGGCATTTTGGCACAACGTGAGTCCTCTCTGCATTGTAACAATCCAATTTTAGAGTCACAATTTTGTATTTAAAGGTGCACTGTGTAACTTTTCTGGTGGAGGGTCCGCTACCAAGTTTCCAGGCAGGTGTTAGTGCTTTGGCTTGAATATTCGACAGTATGGCATTCAAAAAATACTTTGAAAAATGTGCTTTGCTACTGCAAGTGGACTAAGGGAGTTCTGCGTCACCCAATAGCGTTCAGTCCGGTCAAATAAAGCTCACTGAGGCTAGCAGTTAGACACTACGGGTTAGCTGTTAATCAAACCTGTTACTAACGCGAGCAGGAGCGATCTCAGGCCAGGAAGGCACTTGATTTGTCTGTTATTTGGTTTATGAGCAAATAAATGAAATAAAACACCAGGATCACATAGAGTGGATTAATTTCAACACAAAAATGTCCCAAAAGTAAAAGGATAATAACCTAATAACCATATCGGCTATTGCAGATTCAGATTCCTTTCAGTTTTGCCTCAGTGAGCGTTTCTTGTTACAATAATATCTTACTAATATTGTAATATTTCTAATTATTATATTTATTTATTAAAAAAATATATATAGCCACCCCTAGTGTTTGCATCACCAGCCGCCACTGCCAAAATTATTAACCTGACAGCAAGTTACAAAGAGAGAGGGGCCACAGTTTTTCAATAGAAAGTGAATTGGAGCCAGAGTAAATGGAGCCAGAATCGTGCCCATGCTCACTTCCTATTTGGAACGCGGCGGCTAGTGGGTTAGTTGTGTCCATTATTCAGTCAATGTGGCGGACTCATGTTGTATGTTCAAAGCTGCTCCTTATTTGACTTGCAGACTTTACTCTAAACATCCTCCTCATTAACAATCTAAACATAATATGTGAGACTAATGATCCTGCCTCTAGGGGGCTCTGTCTCTGCTCTGCGCTCTTGCACTGACCTCCCCAGGGACAGAAGGAGAGATAATTGAAACTAATGAAAGTCTGAGCTCATGTTTCCAGTTTTAGTTCTTTTGAAGTTTGTCCTTAAAGGGCCTATGTTACGCTGTTTTCTGATCTATATTATGATGTTGTTTCCTGATCAAAAACACACCCACAGTTTTGTTTCATTCTCACATGTTTAACACACAAACCCGACATATTTAAGCTGAGTTCTTCTTTCAAACAGAAAACACTCTGTTCCAACTTGTGATGCCATGTGGTAATACTGTTGTGTTTTTAAACTCCACACACCTTCACTAGAATCTTTTGGATCATTTCAGCCCCGGAATTGTCAATCTCTATTAACATTTTGAGCTTTGGAGATTTAGACTGACTAATGATAAAGTGTTACTCAAATGTGTAAATGAAACAAAACACAATTCCAGTTGTGTTTTTGAGAAGGTAACAACAATATAACGTCTTAAAGCTCACAAGAATCAATATTTGCGTCCCTTTAAAGGTTTCCTGTAGTTCTAATACAGATCTGTGTGCTCTTATTGCAGCGGTGGAGAAAGTGGCTTCATCTCCGTCTGAAAACGTGAACACGAACTTATGGATCATTATCGGAGTGGTGATACCGCTGCTCGTCGTCGTCATTATCATCTCCATCCTTTACTGGAAACTGTGCCGCACAGACAAGCTGGAGTTTCAGCCGGACGCCATGAGCTCCATGCAGCAGAGGCAGAAGGTGAGACAAAGGTTTAGAATAGATTTAGAAGAATAGTTCAGTCTGGAGTTTCAGTATTAGGTAAAATAAAATAAAAAAATGGGCACAGAAACCTTTTAATGAACTTTATGGACTAATTTGGTTGCCTTGTATCCAGTTTTTCTTTGGAAATAAATAATACATAATAATAAAAATAATACAAAAGGAATTTATTGATACTTTGCAGCTGATGTCATCAACGCTGACTGTAGGCTCTGCTCTGTCTGAGGCTTTATTAAATTTGAATCTGTGCTTTATTTTAACACAATCTGACCATAAAGAACTGACGTAGCTGGAACTATACAACAGGTGAGCCGATTTGTGCTTTTAAACTGCTTTTAAAAGTCTCTCACACATAAAATCACAGTCACATCCTAGCTATAACGTTTGCCAACAGTCATTCTCACCATTTTGTTTTGTTTTTTCTCCTTCCTTTATCAAATACACAGAAAGTAGAAATTAAGACAACAGTTATTAAAATGTAAAATGCAAAATTAAAATTCCGTGGTCATGTGGCCGTTGGAAAATCGTTCAAGCCCCCTCCATCCTCCTCTCATCCAAATGAAAATCTTCCAAACGGCGCACGAGAGTCAGTTTTGCATAATATAGGACCCGCACTCACATTCAATTAATGCAAGATAAAAGGGTTTAAAGCCACACTGCAGGATATTCTGGCAAAGCGATGACATCTTCGTGGAGCGAGCAACAGCCGGACTCTCTGCCAGAAAAGTACCGTAGTGCGCCTTTGAAACTGTAGCGCAGTAGAGCTTGCAAACCCCTCGAGTTCAAATGAATCGCTAATTACTGCGCATACATCACTGCCACGGACGCGCCAAAGTTAGATCACATCATTAGTTCTGTCTCTAGATGGAAATAATACGTCTTTATATCTCAGTAAAACAGATGAAGTGGGTTAAAAATGAGCGATGGTTCTTATAATGGTGCTAATATCTGTATCGGTGATGGGAATGTTTTTTCAGTATCGATATCGGTCAAAATTATTGCCGATATTTGACCACCAACATTTTTTTTCTTGTTGTGTTTGTTGTGTTTTCTTCACGTGTTATTCCAAGTTAGTTCTCAGGGCGTCAGTATTTTTTAAAGGTCCTATATTTCACAAAATTGAGCTTTAAAGGTGCATTGTGTAACTTTTCTGGTGGAGGGTCCGTCAACTGCTTTTCTCTAAACCTTTCTATCTTCATGGAGACCAAACCAGACCAAGTTACAGTCAGATCTGTGGAGAGGCGACCCCGCTCACAGTCAGAATGCCTGTTTTTCTAGGTATTTTTGAGCGACAAACCCACCTGTAGTTTCATAAATGTAAGGTAGAACTGTTTAATGCCATACTTTGGAACATTCTAGGCAGAGCAATGACATCTCCACAGAAACAAGCAGGTGACAAATTTAGTCTGTTTACATCTCCAAAGCTCAAAACGCTCTGTTCCATAAGAAGTTGAGAGTGACTAAACTGAAAAACTGTTGGCGAACTGATTGTGACTGTAATTTTATGTGTTTGAGACTTTTTAAAACGCACAAATCATAACAAATCACCTGTTGTGGTCCCAACCAAATCAGCTCTTTCTGGTCAGATTGTGTTCAGATAAAGCTCAGTTTAAAGCCCTATTCGCACAGAGGATTCCTGAGATCTTAATCCCGTGCAAATGCGCAATGTTTGTCATTTGTAAAGTAAAAATTCTGTCGCGAATTACCTTCTATATTTCGCCAAACACAGACGTCTGGTGATAATACTTGTCCCATGCGAATCTGCATCTCAGTGTTAATAGTTCAAATTGCACGCCTTTTCTATCTCTTTCTTTTCTTTCCGCGTTCTTTTCTCTTTCAGTCTCAGTCAATGTCAGTAAAATAGAGTAATTTAGGGATTTCGCTTACCAGACGTCCCCAGGTTTTACTTATCCCGTGCGAATAGGGCTTAACTTGAGTAACAGAACCTCTAACAGAGTAGTGCTTTCAGTTAGCACCATAATGACATCAGCTGAAAATCTGGATCTTGCTGTCAAGCCCTTTATTATCCAGCTTGTATTCTTTAAAGTTCTTTTCTCGTTCTTTGCCCGTACATCAGCGTTTCGTCTGTGATGTGGCGTATCAGATCACTGGCCCTTCCCTTAACACAATCATCGGTCACGTAACACCACTGTTCTTCCCTCAGTCGATCAGTGAATCAAGGACCTCTCTGCTCCACAACACACAAACCTCGGATGCAGAGGAAGGAGAGATTAGTGAGGAAGACGAGTGGGACTCTGAGGAGGAAGAGTATGATGAAGAAGAGGAGGAGGAGAAGGAGGAGTGGGCTAAAGAGGGGAAGGTATAGGATGTAGTTTTGAGTAGGCTTGAGTATCCCCTAGTGGTAGATTTCCAAATAGAAAGTGATTTTATGGATCGTTTTTACAGTATTGTTTTCAGTTTTTTTTCAAGTTACTATTAATACCAAATGTCCTTGTTTATATCACCGCCAGTGAGAATTCTAACGCTGACTTTTCTGCGTTATTTTTGTATAACCGCACAGGTAGTTCCGGCAACAATTAATCACTCTTTTGTATCACTACTATTTAAATTAAACTAAAGTAACTTGTAAAGTAATCTAAGTCTGTACTGGCAAGGGATGTAACAATAACCGAAATATCATGAAATCGTATCGTCAAAAGTCTCAATAATAATATCGGTGGTCATCACAATATATCGATTTACAAGTCTCTTTGCTTAAATTAACAGTTAAGGTGATTTTATTGTCTTTCTTATTCTGTACTTTGAATTACTTTGTGTATGAATTGTGCTACACAAATAAACTTGCCATGGTACAGCAACAGCTAAAAAACAGGGAATACATATTAAACACTTTTAAATCTTAATTCTTCGTATTATAACAGGCTTTTCCAAGACTTTTCCAAGACTTTTAAATGGAAAAAGTATCAAAAGCCACTACAAAATATTGCAATAAATATCGAACCGTAAGATGCATATCGTGAAAATATCGTATCAAGGGATTTTGATATTGTTACGTCCATCGTATCTGTGCTAAAATAGGCTGAAGTCCGTCGGCGTTTGGGCGCTTCACCTTTGGCTTCTGCACAAACCTCAGTGCTGTGACGTGATTGGTCCATCCAGCCGATTAACCGCACAGCTCCAAGATGGATTCTCGTGAGTTTGTGAACTTACAAATATCACCAGAATCCATGTTTCTGTGCAGGGTTACGTCATTATAGCAGCGGGTAAACAAATGAACTACTGTTAGGAGGGACTAGATTCAACTAAAACAAAAATAACTAATGTTTAAACATCTACAGACAGCTAAAAGGTTGGGGATTTAAATTCAGTTGGTGGGACCATGGTATAAACAGACTAAACAACTCCAAGGAGTGTTACAGAATTCTTACATTATCACTTGTTGTGTCTTTTTCACAAGTTATAACATTGCCGTTCCTGTTGTCGTCTATGTAGGTCAATACAAGGACTTACGAAGCTCTTTTTGGGCATATTTGACTCCAGAAATGCAAATGGAAATGAGTAATCTGAATTAGGGATTCGCCGATATAGATACTGGTACTGAATATTACGCCAATACTGAAAAAAATTACCAGGATGAGGTATTGGTTCCATTATATCGTTTAATCCAATATCCTGGTTTTAATTTGATTTATTAGGACTATTTACAGGCTGATTAGAACAGCCTAGAACAGAGTTGGATCACAGTTTTAATAAGTTAACCGTGTTTTAAGGAAATAAATGCAAATTTTTGTCCCAACATTGGTATCGGTTAATGGTCACTCATGGTCACACTGTTGGCTTCGTTCACATTTGTCCTGGTTTGGTCCTGGTTTGAGCCCAGTATAGTCCTAATGTAGACTTTTTTTGTAGTTTGCCCCTTTTGTAGTCCTGGTTTAGTTCCAGGTTTAGTCCTAGTTCCTTCCCTATTTTAATGTAGTGTGAACTAAAGGTACTTATAACTGAAGAGTCTGGGTTTTAGCGTACGTTTGTGCTAATTCTGTGTGACATTGCTTTTACTTACAAGCCTGTAACTCCCCTTAAGAGCAAACAGCAGACATTCAGTGAGGAGGAAGAGGAGGATTACGAAGAGGAGGAAGGATATGAAGAAGAAGAAGAAGAGGATGATGATGACAACACAGCTGGAGACACTCAGAGAAAGAGTAAAACAGAGGACGAGAAGCTGGGAATAAATAAACAAGCAAAGAAAACAGTTCAGTCAAACACAGTGGCGACGACTAAAGTTTGGTCTAAAGAAAGAGGCGCTCAGAAGGAGGTATATTGAGCTGTCGTCATAGAAACCAGTCTGTGTTTGTGGTAGTGTGCGTGTGCGTAATCCTGGTGCCCAGAAACAGGATTTGCAGAGTAGATGAGGTAGACTTTGTGTATTTTTGTCTGACGTAGTGATAGTGAAATGTAAATTTGTGGTTCTCGTGACCCACTGTTTACACGATGTTATTTGCCGACTTGTGTTAGTAGTTAAAGTCCTTATATTACACAAAACGGACTATTGTGAGCTTTTAGTCATGTTAAAATGTTGTTACCTCATCAAAAACATACCCAGAGTTGTGTTTTGCTTCATTCTCACATGTTTAACACACAAACCCTGCAGATTTACGCTGAGTTCTTCTCTCAAACAGGAAACAGTCTGTTCCACGTTGTGATGTCATATGGTAATAGAGGAAGTGCGCCACTGCGTTTTTAAACTCCACACACCTTCTCTAGAATCATTTGGATCGTTTCCACCCTGAGATTGCCAAACAAAATGAGCTGTTAACTTGAAAACTACCGCTTCATGACATCACAAGGTGGAACAGAGCATTTTGAGCTTTGGAGATGTACAAATTAATAATAAAGTGTTACTCAAACATGTGTGAATGAAACAAAACACAACTCCAGACGTTCTAACATGGCTTAAAGCTCATAAGAATCAATGTTTGTGTAACACAGAACATAAAAATCCCTATATTTTTGTCTGGATTCTTTATTTATTTTAATTTTTTTGAAGACTGGCCTGGTGAAAATGCAGGAGGTTTAGTGTGACAAACATTTCGTTACACTAGCATAACATTTAGAAACATAATATTTTGTGTGATAGACCAAGTATATTAACAGATTTAATTATTTTGGTTTTAAAGCCAAAAGTCCTGGGTACGACACACTGCCGGCACATGCAGTGAGATCTTCTGTTTACTCTGGGGCTGTTTGAAAGTCCCAAAGGTCGTCACATTCAAAGCACTTCCATCCCCCTCCGACTCAAAGGAAAACGCACCCGTCTCCCTGGCTTCCCCTCTCCATCCTTCTCTGCGTATTCACCCTCTTTATTCATTAATGTCTCACTCGTTTTCTGGCCTAATTACAGTGTACTCTCAGAACATGTGTGCGCAGTGTTGGGAAGTAACTGAATACTGAACATACACACTGAGAATACTAGTGTAATCCAGTACAGTTACTTTCTCTTTATTTTATTTTATTTTCATTAAATTTAAAGGAATACATGGCGGTGCTTTATCGTGTAATTTTGGGTTTGTACTGCAAATTATAAGTGAGAAAAAATCTTGCAAAGGGTGTCCGTGCATGTTTTCCTTTTCTAATTAGACAGAAGTTAAAGGTGCACTGTGTAACCTTTCTGGTGGGGGGTCCACTATCTGCTTGTATCCATGGAGATGTTATTGCTTTGCCTGGAATGTTCCACGGTATGACATTAAACTCATACATGTAGCATTTATTCATTACGGATGTTTCTTTGGCTCAAAAATACATTAATTCTTTCTGTGAACAGGGGCGACTCTCCACAGATCTGAATTGTAATATTGATGATGGTTGATAGGTTTAATCTATACTGTGGAACATTCTTGACAAAGCAATAACATTTCCATGGAGACAAGCGAGTGGCGAACACTGCTCCATAAAAGTTGCAGAGTGCACCTTTAATGCATGACACACAGGGCAACAGAAATAACACAGTTTGTAACACGATGTAGTTTTATTATTATTATTATTATTATTATTATTATTATTATTATTGTTATTCTTATTATTATTATTATTATTATCATTATTATTATTATTATTATTATTATTATTATTTTATTATTATTATTATTTATTTATTTTTACTAAAATAAAATGCACCTCAATGTAAAATGATTCTAAATATTTGAAATACAGTACTTTGATTGGGCCATGTATCAGAATATGTTATAAAATACATTTTGTTGGGTTGGGGGTTTGTCACCTGCTTGTTTCTATGGAGATGTCATTGCTCTGCCTGGAATGTTCCGCAGAATGACATTAAACAGCTCTACTTTACATTTATTCAGTTACAGGTGTTTTTATAGCTCAAAAATACCTGGAAAAATATTAATTCTGACTGTGAGCGGGGTCGCCTCTCCACAGATCTGCCCTGTAACTTGTTCTGGGTTTGGTCTTCTTGAAGATAGAAAGGTTTAATGCCGTACTGTGAAACGTTCCAGACAAAGCAATAACATCTCCATGGAGAAAAGCATCTGACCATTCAAAAATCACACTGCAGTAATGTTATTTCTCATTTGTCCGTGTTTTTAGCTGCAGACTCCCAGTGTAAAGGGCTTCGACTTCGCCAAACTGCATCTTGGCCAGCAGAGCAAGGATGATGTCATGGTGATACAGGAGCAGTCTGGCCCTCCACCCCTCCCTGTGGCCGTTAAAGAGGGTTTGACTCCATCAGAGAACGGGGAAATACCCACTCCCGTCTCCAAAGGCTCCTCCACCAAAGCCTCTCACGCCAGCCGGAGGAGAGAGAGGTAAGCGTAAGGATTAACTGGTTTGGATAAACTGCTTTTTTTTGTTTGTTTTGTTTTTGTCAATAAATATACAAATTTAGGGGCGGGGAATAAATAAATAACATTAAAAAAAAATTAAATAAATAATACTAAATAAATAAAATTCAAAAATACACATCAACACAGACAAAAAGTTAGACAATATGGTAAAGAGGGGAGAAGATAAACTGTTTGTTTTTTTTTTTTTTTTTTTCTTTTTTTTGTGTTAAACAGACAATAAGGAAGACAGTGGACATAACAATAAACATACTAATTTAGGGGCGGGGAATAAATAAATAAAAATAACTTTTAAAAAAATTAAATAATAGTAAATAAATAAAATCCAAAAATACACATCAACACAGAAAAAAAGTTAGACAATATCGTAAGGAGGGGAGAAGGTAAAATGTTTTTTTTTGGGGTGTTTTTTTTTTTTTTGGGGGGGTGGACATAACAATAAACATATTAATTTAGAGGAGATAAATAACATAAAAAATAATCATAAATAAATAATACTAAATAAATAAAATCCAAAAATACACATCAACACAAACAAAAGTCACAGTATGGTAAGAAGGGGGGAGGATAAACTGTTGATACTATTCTACAGGCTCGTTGACAGAAATTTGGGGGCCCGGGGCAAGAAGACTCACATGGGGCCCCTTTAATATAAATTAATAAGAAGAGGGTTCAATTCTGGGCCCCTAAAACCCTGGGGCCCGGGACAACAGACCTCTTTGCGCCTCCCCGTCTACTGCTCTGCTGTTTTATGTTTGTAAGGTGGAATGTTCGGCCGTTACCATGGTGACACAACGCACACATGAGCAAACACAGATGAAAAAAGATTTAAGATAGTCTGAAAAATGGATTTAAACAGCACGTTTTCAGGAGCCTGTGATCGAGACGAGCGTTCATGGTCCTGTTCAGGAGTTTGAACGCTCGTATCGATCACAGGCTCCTTAAAACTTTGTACTTTTTATTTCATTTTCAGACAATCTTAAAACGTTTTCACCGTGTTTGCTAATGTGTGTATTGTATCACCATGGTAACGTCGAACATTGCGCCATACACATACATGAAGAACTCCCAGCATCAGAACATGTGAACAAAAAAACATTGTGATGAAAAAACTGTATGTGTACACACTTTTTCCTTTTCTAATTAGACACAAGTTAAAGGTGCACTGTGTAACCTTTCTGGTGGGGGGTCCACTATCTGCTTGTGTCCATGGAGATGATGATTATTGCTTTGCCTGGAATGTTCCACGGTATGACATTAAACACATACATGTAGCATTTATTCATTACGGGCGTTTCTATGGCGTTAAAATACATTAATTCCTTCTGTGAATAGGGGCGACTCTAGGTTTAATTTATACTGTGGAACATTCTAGGCAAAGCAATAACATTTCCACGGAGACAAGCGAGTGGCGAACACTGCTCCAGAAAAGTTGCAGAGTGCAGCTTTAATGCACGACAAACAGGGCAACAGAAATAACGCAGTTTGTAACACAATGTAGTTTTTTTTAGTCACTGCAAAGTATCAGTACATGCGAATAAAAAAACATTGTGATGAAATATACTGTATTTGTACACACTTTGAACTTCAGCATTTGTCAATTAGAAAATGTATTTAAAGGACTGTTGTTTTCGCATTATGAGCCCATTTCAGTGTTGCGTTTCACTAAGTGCCTGCCTCCGGGTAACCGTATACATTGTGTAGGACCATCTTTTCTCGTTTGAACCCATAGATCCAGCACAGCGAGTCTCAGTTGACAATTTAATGTTTTTAATCCTCCAGCCGTTCTTCCATTTTTATGTGGAGCAGAGCTGGAGGAGGCACTCGCCCAGACATAAAGCTCCTGACAGGTTCTTAGATCAATTATTGATGAACTTCAGAGACACAGTGTTTCTGCTGATGTTTTCTGCCACAGTTTGTCTATTTTACTTCCCACCTGAATCCATTTTTACTCAGTTATATGTGGAAGCTGTATATTTGTCAAAAATACTGTAACTTTCCTGGTCGAGGGTGGAGCTTGTGTCCATGGAGATGTTCTCTTTGTTGACACAGGCCGTTACAGGTCAGATTTGCGAAGAGGTTCATAGTTAGAATGTATTTAAGACATTTTTGACCAATTAAAACACAGGCAACTCAATAAAAGTTTAATGCCATGTGGAACGTGACAGGGAATGCCGTATCTCTTTGGTAACTGACACCGGCTACCAAAATGTTACACAGTGCATCTTTAATTGCCTAGTTAAAATTTTTAAAGGTGCACTGCGTAACATTTCTAGTGGACTGTCCAGCACCTGATTGTCTCCATGGAAATATTATTGCTTTGTCTAGAATGTTCCACGGTATAGATTAAACCTGTCGGTCACAAGGGAGACGAGCAGGTTACAGCACTACGATACATTACAAGTCAGATCTGTGGAGAGTCCGCCCTGTTCACAGTGGGAATTATTGTGTTTTTAAGGAATAGAAACGTCTGTAATGAATAAATGCTGTATGTGTATGTTTAATGCCATACCATGGAACATTCCAGGTAAAATAATAACATCTCCATGGAGACAAGCAGGTAGACTTAGATTTAGACAAACTTTAATGATCCACAAGGGAAATTATTTGGACACAGTAGCTCACACAACACAATATAATGTAATAAAAACAGTAAAAACAAATAGAAATGACTGACACTACACCAGAAAAGTTACGCAATGCACCTTTAACGTTGTAAAATAAATACAGAACGTGAAAACTAAAGATCAGGTCAGATTTTGCAGCAGTAGAACCAGATCCTCTCTGCGTGTGCCTGTTTAGTTTTGCATGTGGTTTGGCTCTTCCTGCTTTTCCATTATTGAGGCCGGTGCGTTTCTGGGCAGGATTTCTCCCTCGGACGGCGACTCTGTGATCACGGACCACTCCAGCGAGCGCGAATCTGCCGAGGACAACCTGAGAGGGCACGGCACGCCCGGCGACGCCAAGCACACGCGTAAGCACCACATCAATGTTTTAAACGGCAAGTGGCACCGCGCACGGACACGGGGGTAAAAGAGACGGGGGAAGGGCAGGTCAGAGGGTGTGACTCGAAACATTTGACACAGAAACGGCTCCAGGGAATGGAACAAAGAAATAATATGTTTTTCTTGTTTTGATCTTAATTTTCTATCTTTCTTTCTTAAAATCAAATAAAAGTGGGTTTCAGTATTAGTTTTCAAAGCACAGACAATATAGTCGTGTGCTAATTTCCATTTAAACGGCCCATATTACGTTATTTTCTGATTTTCTTATGTTATAAAGTTTTTTCGTCATCACAAACACACCTGAAGTTGTGTTTTGTTTCATTAACACACGTTTAACACACAAATTCTGCATGTTTAGGCTGAGTTCTTCTCTCAAACAGAAAACGTTCTGTTCCACTTTGTGATGTCATGTTGCTCTTCTGTGTTTTTAAACTCCATACACTCCATACGCTAGAATCATGCAGATGATTTCAGCCATAGAATTGCCAAACTCTGCTGAACTAAATGTAAATGGTGCTGTCCACTACCACTTCATGACATCACGAGGTGGAACAGAGCGTTTTGAGCTTTGCAGATGTAGACACACTAAAAATAAAGGATTACGCAACTTTTTTTTAATTCACACATGCTTGAGTTATCCTTTATTATTAGTCCATCTACATCTTCAGTTCAAAACGCTCTGTTCCACCTTGTGATGTCATGTAGTGGTGGTTTTCAAGTTAACAGCCACATTTTACCTTTAGTTCAGTAGAGACTGGCAACTCCAGGGGTGAAATCATCCAAATGATTCTAGAGTGAAAGTGTATGGAGTTTAAAAACACAATGGAGCCCTTCCTGTATTACCACATGACATCACAAGGTGGAACAGAGTGTTTTCCGTTTGAGAGAAGAAAGGGTTTGTGTGTTAAACATGTGTGAAAGAAGCAAAACACAACTCCAGGTCTGTTTTTAATGAGGAAACAACATTCTAACATGGCTTAAATCTCACAAGAGCAAATTTTGCATAATATAGAACCTTTAATGATTAAAAATGACTGATTCTGAATTAAAATTCAATTCAAACAGTAATGGAAAAGTATCAGGGCAATACATGTTTCTAGAGCATTGGAAGAGCAGTTTTACAAAAGAAAGGCTTGTTGGTTTGTGGTTCAAAATAAGAACAAAACTTGAACTGGGAGTTTGGGGAAAGGAAATCGCTGTTTTTCTTTGAGAGTCTGTTGAAAGCTTCAGACCTGCTTTGCCGCTCAGAGACGTGTGTGTGCAGAGTCAGGCCGACACTCCCCCAGAGGAACAGGCTGTTTTGTTACTGATAAATGTCTGTCTCTCTATCACTGTCTAACCACTGGAAGCGAAGAGTATTTTTGAAATTTTCAGAGTTACGTAATGTGTTTTCATATTCAGCTATTTTCTGATCTGTTATAACGTTTCCTCATCACAAACAGACCTGGAGTTGTGTTTTGAGTTCTTCTCTCGAGCTGAAAACACTCTGTTCCACATTGTGATGTCATGTGGTAATACAGGAAGCGCTCCACTGTGTTTTTAAACTCCATACACTTTCACTCTAGAATCATTTGGATGATTTCACCCCTGGAATTGCCGATTTCTACTGAACTAAAAAGTAAATGGAGCTGTTAACTTGAAAACTACCACTACATGACATCACAAGGTGGAACAGAGCATTTTGAGCTTTGGAGATGTACAAATTAATAATAAAAGGTTACTCAAACATGTGTGAATGAAACAAAACACAACTCCAGGTCTGTTTTTGAGGAGGTAACAGCATTATAACATGGCTTAAAGCTCACAAGAGTCCATTTTGTGTAATATCGGACCTTTTAAACAAACCACAAGACGGCAGAAGCAGCAGCTGGACTGTTTTGCATCATTTTTCTATCCTCAGCTCTATCTTTTTCACTGTCTTTGTAGCTTTATCGCTAAAATGCAGCGAGCTTTTATCTGTTTATGTGCTGTTCGTCTCAATAAAGCTCTTTCTTTCCTTTCTCTTGTGGTTTTCAGGCAAGAATAGAATTGGTAAGAGTCTGGCCTCTGTAGCCGTGTTTCTCTGGACCTCAGTGTTAACCTTTAGCAGCTGTGTCTATGTGCTGTCTCTTTGCCTCTGCCTTTAGCTTTGTGTTGTGCTCATTCTCACCATCGATCACTGTCCGTTCAGCTGTCAATCAAACCACACACACAATCGCACAATCAACCCGCCAAACAAAGCCCACGCCATTGTTTGGAAAGTGGGTTCTGCTGTTAGAATCCCATTAAAGATGCACTGCGTAACATTTCTTGCTTGTCTCCATGGAAATGTTGTTGCTTTGTCCAGAATGTTCCACAGTATACATTAAACCTGTCTAACACGTGGGGGACAAGCAGGTTACAGCACTACTCAACATTACAGTTCAGATCTGTGGAGAGTCGCCCCTATTCACAGAAGGATTTATTATAGTATTTTTGAGCAATAGAAACACCTATAATGAATAAATGCTACATGGATATGTTTAATGACATAACACGGAACATTCCAGGCAAAGCAGTGACATCTCCATGGAGACAAGTAGGAAGCAGACCCTCCACCAGAAAAGTTGCGCAGTGCACCTTTAAGAATTAGCTGTATACCCCTTGTGGTCACTTTGGTAACACTTTTACTAACACTTATAATAACACTATTTATAGCGTTAATAAAGCGTGAATAAAGATGAACAAATAGTTTATTAAGAATGATTTCAGTTTTGGGTTTTAATGAAGTAGGTACTAAGTCTGAATCATTCTTAAAGGGCCCATATTACGCAATTTTCTGATTTGTGTTATAATGTTGTTTGCTTGTCAAAAACACACCTGGAGTTGTGTTTTGTTTCTTTCACACATGTTTAACGCACAAACACACCTCCATATTTAGACTGAGTTCTTCTCTCAAACTGAAAACACCTTGATGTCATGTGGTAATACAGGAAGTGCTCTGCTCAGTTTTTACACTTCATACATCTTCATTAGAAACATTTGGATAATTTCAGCCCTGGAATTGCCGATCTCTACTGAACAAAAGGTAAAAGGAGCTGTTAACTTGAAAAGTACCGCTTCATGACATCACAAGGTGGAACGGAGCATTTTGAGCTTTGAAAATGTAGACAGACTAACAGTAGAGTTATTAAAAATGTGTGAATGAGACAAAACACAACTCCAAGTATGTTTTTGAGTTGCTAATATAGAACTTTTAATAAACTATTTGTTCATTATGAATTAAGTCTTTCCTAATGCTTTATTAAGGCTAATTAAGGTATAGTTATTTTAAAGTGTTACCACAGCTTTGCACACCAGCCCCTATAAGAAGACTTAAAAACGTAAAAACTATGTCACTTTTTAGTTGGGGGTCCGTTTTCTTTTTGTTTTTAAGGATATGTCATTGCTCGGCCTGGAATGTTCCACAGTATGACTTTAAACAGCTCTACTTTACATTTATTTAATTACAGATGGTTTTATAGCTCAAAAATACCTACAAAAACATTAATTCTGACTGTGAGCGGGGTCGCCTCTCCACAGATCTGACCTGTAACATGGTCTGGTTTGGTCTCCATGGTGATAGAAAGGTTTAATACCATACTGTGAAACATTCCAGACAAAAACATCTCCATGGAGAAAAGCATTTGACGAACCCTCCACCAGAAAAGTTACACAATGCACCTTTTTAAGTCTTAGTTTATTTTAATGCATAATCTGTTTGCGTCTCCAGGTCCCCCTCCTTCGAACGGCCCCAGTGAGCAGCTGTCGTCGGCGTCCATCTTTGAGCACGTTGACAGAATGTCCCGTGCCACAGATGCCGGAAGGAGACCAAACAAAGTCCAGCTTATCGCCATGCAGCCCATGTCTGTGCCGCCCCTGCACAGCCCCACAGCCAATGGGAAAGTGTCTGACCCTGAGCAGATAAACCACGAGGTGAGTTATGACCACGCCAAACCATAACAGTGGATTTTATTTTTTAAGAACTATAAAATAAACTATAAAATCACAGCTATAAACAAGAGACAAGAACGACAGTGTAAATAATATACTGATTGACAGGGCATAAGGTTATCTGTTACTTAAGATTGAGTTATTGTACAGTTGTAGGGAGTATTATCTGTTACATAAGGGTGAGTTGTTGTACAGTTGTAGGGAGTATTATAGTATGAATGTAGTCCTGTATCTCTCACTGTTTGAGCGGAGCTGTAGGAGCCTGTTGGAGAATGAGAATTATGTATTTCATTCATAAAATATAACAAGACATAAACATTGTCATGACATTAAACATACAAAAAATGAATAAAAAGGAGCGGACAATTCTTTAACACTGATAGTTACTTTAAAGGGCCCAGATTACGCTGTTTTCTGATCTGTGTTCGAATCGCAAACAGACCCGGAGTTGTGTTTTGTTCCATTTACACATGTTTAACACACAAACCCTGCTGTTCTTTTCTCATACAACTATGTTCCACCTTGTGATGTCATGTGGTAATACAGGAAGTGCTCCACTGTGTTTTTAAATTCAATACACCTTCACTAAAGCGTCTTTGAGTGTCCAGAAAAGCGCTATATAAAACTGATGCATTATTATTCAGTATTATTACTAGAATCATTTGGATAAGTTTAGACATGGAATTGCCAATCTCTGCGAAACAAAAGTAAAAGGTAACTGTTAACTTGAAAACTATCAGAGTGTGTGAATGAAACAAAACACAACCAAACCAAGTTACAGGTCAAATCTGTGGAGAGGCGACCCCGCTCACAGTCAAAATGCCTGTTTTTCTAGGTATTTTTGAGCTATAAAACCACCTGTAATTGAATAAATGTAAAGTAGAGCTGTTTAATGTCATACTGTGGAACATTCCAGACAGAGCAATGACTTAGCCATAGAAACAAGCAGGTGACGGACCCCCAGCCACCTTTAAGTTGTTAGCTTATGTCTATAATGATTCATAGAAGTTCGTAATTCAACCTTTTTCAGCTCAGATCTCATCATAGTACAGAAAAAGAACCAAAAATTGTCCACTAGTACAAAGAAAAAGTCTCTACAATAAATGTTGAATCCCAAAAATTATTGTTCCATCTCTCATACAGTATATTGAAGCATAAGACGATGTAGTATTTATGACAGGCCTAAGTAAGAGTCTAAATATTCTGGAAAACTAATTACAAACTTCCCCCAGATCCAGGTCGCTCTGAGGCAGAAGTCGGAGATTGAGCACCATCGTAACAAAATCCGCCTGCGCGCCAAGAGGAAGGGCCACTACGACTTCCCCGCCATGGACGACGTGACGAATGGACTGAGTGAAAACAAGGAGCAGGACCACATCTATCAGAAGGCACAGTTACAAATAGATAAAATCCTGGACCCAGATATGCAGACGCACCCCATTTTTATAGAGCCCAAAAAGAGGTCTGTGTGATGAATGCGCTGCTTTTCTGTGCTGCTGTGTTGCGTTGGCTGTATTGTGTGTTTTTGTGTGTGTATTTGCAGTGGCAGAGGCAGGCGCTCTCCCAAACAGAGGATTAAGGACCCGCTGAATGGAGGTCTGATGGAGGCAGACAAAGATCATCTCATCAGCGAGGACTGCGACGCTGTGTACAGAAAGTATCCCGGAGTCAACAATGTGGCCTATGTGGTTCGTACACACAGTTTTGTTACACTAATTTTTATGCAGTGGTAAAAACCTTATAAATACAAATGTGAATACAAAACAGTGTAAAGATAAAGAGCAACACATTAGGTACAGGGATGCACAGATCCAGCTTTTTCAGCTCTGATACCGATACCGATACTGTGACTTTAACTATCTGCTGATATTCGATACTAACTAATACCAGTGTAGGGACGAAAACAGCATTTATTTCCTTACAACACATTTAATTTATTACACAAGAGATCCAGCTGTGTTATGCAACTGTTATTTATGCTTCAAATAACCACAGAACAGCTTTGTTTATATAAAGTTCAAACATGATGAGACGTTCTAGGACAAAATCAGCCTGTAAATAGTCTTATTACATCCAGTTAAAGGCCCAACCGGGATATCACAGAACTGATACCCTATCCAGACATTTTTTTCAGTATCGGCGCCAATATTTGATACCAGTATCGGTATCAGTGCATTCCTAATTAGGTACAGAGTGTATATTGTAACCAGTATCATTGTCCACATGCAGGATGTCATATTTTAGGTTTAGTTTAGGTCATAGTTTTATGTTAAAGCTTCTCTTTCCATTCACTAAGCTAAAATAAAACAGCATTACTACATTCTCACTATTGACATTTGACTCCGTGTGTTCTGTTTCAGTCGGACCCAGATCAAGCTCCAGGATCTCCTCTCCGCAGCCCCTCGCCCGTGGATGACGTCTTTATGGGCCCAGGCTGTTCTCCTCCAGGCCACGCCCCCCCCCCTCCCCCGTACATGCCCCCTCAGCCGTCCATCGAAGAGGCCCGGCAGCAGATGCACTCCCTGCTGGACGACGCCTTTGCCCTGGTATCGCCCACCTCTCAGGGCAGTACAGCGGGCATCACCCTCCCGGGGGTCAATGGAAACCACTCAAGCTCCAGCCCCCCTGGACACTGGGGTCTTTCATACCAGCCGCCGGGTCCCTTCTCTACCGTGAGCTCCCATTAGATCAGATTCATGTTGTTTATAACAGTAGTTTATAGGGGAACATGCATTTATGTCATTTATATACTGTAGCTGTGGAGAAATAGAGCTTTTCTCCTCTTAGTTGCCGGGAAACTGTACTAACTAATCAGTTAAGCATATCTCCATCTGTCACCTCATTGAACCAGTGGCCTTACACTCTGCTCAGCTTTCTACAACTAAGTCTCCTGTAATACATCCCACACAGGCTTGATCTGCATTAGCACCACTTAGTGTGGACGGGGTCTGGACAAATGAACGGGCTCATGTTTTAACGCAGAGAGAGCAGAGGATAAGAGAGAACTATGTCCTTGTGCATGAAATGTTTTATTCACTTTATTCACTCTGTAAGAGGACTGTGCTGTACAAAGAACAGCTTATGCAGTTTATTCACTGAGATAGATTTGTTTCTTTCTGTGCAGAGATTTAGTGATCTGTCTCCACCCCCAGTCCAAGGCCGGACGCCAAGGTACGTTAAACAGCATAAATACAGCTTTTCTACCTTTCACATTTCTCCTGATAAGCACAGAGCAGGTTAAACCTCTTCAGGGCTATTATCCTCATGCACCATGTTGCAAGCAGGGCTTCATAAATTATCAATGATAAGTCATTTTTATTTTATTGCTCTAATGCTCAGATCCTGGTAGTGGTCTGGCTCATAAAAGCATGAAACACATCCCACATTGTGAATAGTGCAGGCAGCATTAATGGAGCACAGAGTCAGACTCTCAGACCAGGCTCATGCTGGACCTCAGTTCAGTAAATTGGTGTTGTGGTTTTCAGACAGGGCCTTGGCTCCAGTTACCTTCCACCAGGAGAAGCAGCAGGACTCAGTGAGCAGCTCCAAGGAGACAGCCTGTTCTCCAGCAGGGGGCACTACGCTGACGAGCTGCCTCCATCCGCCAGACCTCGACCTGTGGGGAGCACTGCAGGTACAGGCAAAGCATATTAAAATAGCATATGCATTTATGGAGATATTAAAACTCTGAAGCATTCACAACTTTGCTAAAAATGAGCTCATAATATTGTGGTTAAACATGCACCTTCTGCTGCTTCAGAACAGAATGATAAACAGGTATCAGAAGTTAAGCTGTTATTAACCCTGGTTGTTCTGTTAATGTTGTCTTATAATAATAATAACTGATTTACTGCATATCAACATAAGTATATATTGGACCAATAGAAAAATGAGTGTGTTTTTGCATATGTGCAGGTGTCCACCACCTCACACAGGTGGGGCTGCCCAGCCGCATGAATGGATACCCTGCAGGAGGCAGAGCTGCTCTGGGCCTTAATGGTGGAATTGGCTGGAATCCTTATCATGACAATTTTAGCAGAGCTGAGCTGGAGAAAGATGCAGTATGTATCTCTGTTTTCATGCTAACTCCTCTGGCCTTTTACTAACACCTCCCTTTCCTTCTCTTTCCTTTCTATCCTCAGTACCTGGACTATCATGACTACTCTGTCTTACAGATGGCTAGAAGTGGTATGAGGGAGGCCTCTGCTCTGCCTCCCCACTTAAACTCCTCCGGGGTGGGCTACCTGTCAGCGCCTCCTCCCCTGGACCCCCCTCCTCCGGCTCACTCCTCTGCCTCTCTGATAAAAGCCATCAGAGAAGAGCTCCTACGCCTCTCCCAGAAACAGGCAGCTGTGCCCAGCTACCACAGCTAGGAACAGTCACACACTGGCCCAAAGATAATGCTTCCCATGGAAGCCCCAAAGACTGTACAGCTGAACAGACACAAACCAGTATCAGAGTATGTCATGTGCCCAGCCGCAGAATGTCCATAGGGTGAAGTAATACACACGTCATACTATGAATGCTACAGCATAAACACCACCATTGGACTTGTCTTAAAAAGGTCTAAAAAATAAATCTTACGATGTTGGCATTCAAGTAATACTTTCACCTGCCCTAGTCACTTATTTGTATTCTCTTTCAAACCATTGAGTGTTTGTTCATTTCTGATTCAGGCCCTTGAGTTTCATCACCTTTTGGTGCTACATACTTTTGATTTCTGCCATAATGAGCCCGGCTTTGCCACTGACACTGTGAGACGTGTGTGAGGAGCCAGGAAGAACACAAAACTGGAGAACAGTGTCACTACCTAACAGCTCCTTTTAGCCCGAGGTGAAACGCTTTTATACATTTAACAGTTTTTTAGAGTTATTTGTTGTGCTTAGTAGCAGACTGCCTGATAATACTGAAAATGGCCTTGAAATGCTTTTTCAACAACAACTGAAGGGGCAAATGAAACCTGTTTTACAGCTTGTACTTGACTGATCTGTTCATGGTGATGGTTGTAAAAGTTGCACTGACTGAACGCAGACTACTTGGGGCAGCTCAGGATGTTCGTTTTGTAAATGCTGAGAGACTGAAAGACACCAGTATTTTGTTTTAACGTTGATCCCAAAATGAATGACTCATACCAAATCTCTAACATAATGCAGTATTTCATTTGCTTTGCCTTTTGAGGGAAAAAAAATAAAAATGTACAATATTTTTTACATATTTACATGTTTTCTTCTGAAACTTTTGTCATTTTGTCATTACACCGCCTTCCCTGATGAGTAAAAAGTATTTGAAGATAGAAAAAAACAATGAAAAAAACTTTAAAATCAACTATAGGCTTTTTGTCTTCAAACAAAGTGACATAACTGACTGGCATAGTATTGTTCTGTCTTAAAGGGGCTTTATTACATTATTTTCTGATCTATGTTATAATGTTGTTTCCTCTTCACAAACACACCCGGCGTTGTGTTTTGTTTCATTTGCACATGTTTAACACACAAACTCTGTAACTGTAGACTGATTTCTTCTCTCAAACTGAAAACTCTTATCATGTGTTAATACATGAAGCGCTCCACTGTGTTTTTAAACTACATACACCTTTGCTAGAATCATTTGGATAATTTCAGCCCAGGATTTGCCGATCTCTACTGAACAAAAGTTAAAAGAGAAATAAACAGACTAATACTGCAGGATTACTCAAACAAAACACAACTCCAGGCGTGTTTTTGGTGACGTAACGACAATCTAACATGACTTAAAGCTCACAAGAGTCAATTTTGCGTAACGTCGGACCTTTAACTTCAGCCTTTTGGAAAACGCAGGTGCTCACAGCGGTTTGGGGTCTGATTCGTGTCCTGGGTTATGTTTGAGGGGAGAGGGAGGTGTCTGGAGTTTCAGGGATACGTCATCTTTTTTCATTGTGTTGCTGATCTCAAACTGTGCGCCTCCATCTACTGGTCATGTACTGTAACTACATCTCAACTACTTGTGTTTTTGTTGTGTTCAATGCTGCATCATGTTGTGCTTTTTTTTATTTTAAACCATTGTACTTTATAGATTGTTTTGTCTGGGTGGTGTGATACGTTGGCTGGTCCAACTTGTTTTCTGCATGTTTAATTATTACATTTTGTTTTCAGTAGCCTCGTTATCCTGCTATCGTGTAGAAATAAACAGTGACTTTGTTAATAGTGTTTGTGTAATTGCAGATTTAAAAGAGCGTAACCACACGGGCTGAAAGCTTGGCTAAGATCTTAAATGCTCTTTGTTGTTGTTGTACTGCAGTGGTGGAAGATAACAGGTAAAGTACAATATTTAAGTACAATTTTTAGGTATCTGTACTTTATTTAAGGCAATTTTACAGTGGATACTTTTTACTTTTATTTCACTACATTTGAGAGCAGGTATCTGTACTTTCTACTCCACTAGATTTTAGATCTGGACTGAAAAGTAAAAAGTAAAATGGCTGAGACTTATTTTTAACACAATTTATTTGAGTTAATGTCCCAACTTTGAGCAAACCAAATACACAAATACACAAAAACAGCTAGAAAAATTAAGAAATCAGTTGAATGACTTAAAATCAGATCAATTCTTTATCAAAATCTCTACATTTGATGCTTTAATTGTTCAACTTTTACTTTTTACTCTATACATTTTTAACTTAAAGGTGCATTGTGTAACTTTCTGGTTGAAGGACCACCACTTGCTTGTCTTCATGGAAATGTTATTGCTTTGTCTAGAATATCCCATAGTATAGCATTAAACTTTTCTATTTCCATGGAGACAAGCCCACCATGCCTCCAGGACAAGTTACAGGTCAGATCTGCGGAGAGGTGAGCTCACTCGCAGTAGCAATGCATGTTTTTTGTAGTATTATAATAGTTTTAGAAGTAAAACACCTGTCAATACTTATAACATAGATGAGTTTAATGCCATACTGTGAAACCTTTCAGGCAAAGCAATAATATCTCCATGGAAACAAGCTGTGGTGGCCTACCAGAAAAGTTACACAGTGCACCATTAAGTAACAAAACTCAGTACTTCATCCACCACTGTTGTACTGACCCTTTACAGCCGCCAGGTGTCAGTATACAACATAAAATCAAACATTTTTAAGCTAAACGTGCCAAAAAGCTTTCATTTGAGAATATGATTTATTATAGACGTACAATTCTTTCATTTATTTATTTATACATATATATATTTATTTATAAGTTAGTGTTTTCCATTCCCATCATTTCAACAAAACATAAATGGAACAGAAGGGAATGGCCTCTACTTGTACCTTGTCAGTCTGTTTTCTTACATTCTCAAGGTAAAATTGGGTCTTTTTAGATTTTTATATTTAACCTACTTTCCCAACAGGACTCAAACCATCCTTGTTTGTTATTTAGAAATGCTGTCATCTCTTCCATTTTATAAGCATCTATTGTTATTTCCCACCATGTTGTCAAATTTGGCATTTCCTGTACAACCATTTCTTAGTTTTACATTTCTTACGAGCAACCAACAAGTCATAAAAAGACAGGCCTATCATTCTTTAATAATTAGTGCATTAGAGTTTTGTACTGATAAAGATGTGGGGTGTGGTAAGTCAGATTAATGAACCAAACACCACGAGGTAAGTTGAACCACGAGGACCACAGTCATTTGGATCGCCTTTTATAACTATATGAATCATTTCAAAACTATTTTTCAGCAATTCAATTTCAATTAACATTAATCTTTTTGTCTGTCACTCCAGAGTGTTGTGAGGGCTAAGGACTTGGTCACACAATTTAATACTACGTAATATTATCTAACGTCATAGACCTTTTTCATAACAGCAACTTTACTGCACTGCAACAACCGTTAACCAGAAGTTCCACACCCTACAGCGCGGCACTCCCGGTTAATGGTTGTTGCAGTGCAGATCGAACGCTAGAAATGTTCACAGATCCACAGTTACATGTCCAGCATTTGAACTGCACAAATCTGTCTATCTTTGCTAATATCTACATCATGAAATCCATCCATTTTTTCCCACTTTATCCGGGGCTGGGTCACGGAGACAGCAGTCTGAGCAGGGAGGCCCAGACTTCCCTCTTCACACGCACTTCCTCCAGCTCCTCCAGGTGGACCCCGAGGTGTTCCCAGGTCAACCGAGAGACATAGCGTGTCCTGGGTCTTCCCCGGGGCCTCCTCCTGGTGGGACATGCCTGGATCACCTCCTGAGAGAGGCGTCCAGGAGGCAACCGGAACAGATGTCCAAGCCACCTCAGCTGCTCCTCTCGATGTGGAGGAGCAGCAGCTCTACTCCGAGCTCTTCCCGTGTGACTGAGCTCCTCACCCTGTCTCTAAGGGAGCGCCCAGCCACTCTGCAGAGGAAACTCATTTCGGCCGCTTGTATCCGCGATCTTGTCCTTTCGGTCATTACCCAAAGCTCATGACCATAGGTGAGGGCAGGAACGTAGACTGACGGTAAATCGAGAGCTTTGCCTTTCTTCATCATGAAGTCATAATGAAACATCACAAAATCTGAGTTAACTTAAGTCACTTATGTTTTATTCATTACCATAATGTTAGTTTTGCTCAGTAGTAGTTGGCTAATACTAGTTGTTGTTTGCCTTCAAGCTTTTGTCTTTCTAGCCTTGATAGTTGTGGATAAATTCTTCATGAAACAATGTTTATCCTTTGTGGACCTTGTTGGTTGAACATGGAGATGGGTGAGATTTATTAAACTGATGGAGAATCCGCAAGATATTTCTATTGACCAGAAGTTACTCAACCCTACAGCTTGGTTATAAGAACTTTTTCACAGCGTTTTTTGTTTTTTGTTTTTTGTTTTTTGTGTTGCGTGTTTTAGGCATGGATCTATAATAAGAACAATAGTAAGAAGATAATAATAAGATTTTATTATAGTTCTATGGTTTTAGGTGAATATTGAGCCGTTGCAGCTGGGAGGGATGGTGGAGCAAACACAGCCAAATAAGTTTTAAGATTGTCTGAAAACTCAAGAAAAAATACAAAATTGATTTAAACAGCATATTTTCAGGAGCCTGTGATCAATACGAGCGTTCATGGTCCTGTTTAGGAGTTTGATTTTCAACAAAAAGGTGAGCGTGACTAACTGAAAAACTGTTGGATAATGCTAGCGAGCTTGTGACTGTAATTTTATTTGAAAGGAACGTGTTTAACAGCACAAATCAGCTCACCTGTTGAAGTTCAGCTAAGTCCGCTCTTTCTGGTCAGACTGTGTTAAAATAAAAATCAGATTAAAGTCTAATAAAGCCTCAGACAGAGCAGAGCCTACAGTTAGCATCACACCCCCAGGGAATGTTGATGACACCATTTGCAAAGCATCAATAGCCTGTGTAAAGTTGTGGGCCCAATAATTTCTAATATAAATAGATTTCTTAGTATTGCACTGCAAATTTCTCTGATCTGGCCAAGATTTTAAAACTTAAATCAGGTTATTCATCTTGTTTTCAGATTTATTATCAACTTACTGGTTCTGAGACTGTGTAATTCTAGTCTAGAGGTAGTTTATTTTAAGATAAACTATAAAATTATTTTGCTGCATGGACACATAATTTCACTACTTTTAAGTAATTTTCTGATAGATTTAAGTGTTTATATGTTACAAATTACAAAGAAATGTTATTGTTTTGTCCAGAATGTTCCACAGTATGGTATTAAACCTTTCTATCTTCATGGAGACCAAATCAGACCAAGTTACAGGTCAGATCTGTGGAGAGGCGACCCCGCTCACAGTCAGAATGCCTGTTTTTCTTGGTATTTTTGAGCTATAAAACCACCTGTAATTGAATAAATGTAAAGCAGAGCAGTGACATATCCACAGAAACAAGCAGGTGTCGGACCCCCAACCAGAAAGTTACACAGTGCACCTTGAAACTTATTTGCATTTAATTTAATTTAGCTAATTATTTATAAACCAACCTCATATATATATAGCCCCTTTATTTATTTTTTATATTTTATTTTTTAAGCTTTAAGTAAACCATTTTCTGTACAAATCATAATCATAGAATAAACCATATACACACAATAAAATCAAATAAAATACATAAAATAATAAAAGATAATGATAGCAATAATAATAATAATAATAATAATAATAATAATAATAATAATAATAATAATAATAATAATAATAAAATAATAAAATAATAATAATAATAATAATAATAATAATAATAATAATAATAAAATAATAAAATAATAAAATAATAAAATAATAATAATAATAATAATAATATAATTGTCATTACCCCTATTAAAAAAAAAAAAAGGGTTACATACGCAGCCCCTTTAATCCAATCATCAGATCTAAAGCCAGCGGGTGATGAAGCCAAATGAGCAGCAAATCTCCACTCTTCCCTTCATAGGGGGTCCACTGCAGATCCACAACAACAAGCCTGAGACAGCTGCTCATTTACACATGGTAAGTCTGTTACTCACACTTTGCAGTGAAATCACGCTGGGGGTGCTCTGCATGTATCTCCACTGGCGGATTGTTCATCACTTACCATGGTGACACAATGCACACATTAGGAAACACTTCCGAAAAAGTTTAGAGTGACCAGATGTCCCTCTTTACTCGGGACGGTCCCAGTTTTGAGCCTTGTGTCCTCTGTCCCAGCAGATTTATCCAAAATCACTGAGAGCGTTTACATGCGCATGAGTATCCCGGTTATGAGTCGTATCCCGGTTCTGACAGTATTCTGGATGTGGTGTTTACCTGCGCTCAGAGGAACCAGGATACTCATGTCCCTGTGCACATGCTCCATCAGAGTATCCTGGATATTTAGACTGTTACGGCACTGATATGGAAGGAGCTAAACATGTAGAAACTTTGCTAACTTAAGGCTTTTTAACAGGTTTCTAACAACAAAAAAGACGACATACATTCAAGTAAGAACATGAGACTGTGGAGCTCCGTCACAGCTTCAGTAAAAGTCGTTTTTAACAGTTGAAAAATACAATACAGTGTCACAGCGTCAGTTTAGTTCAAGAGCAACAAAATCACCACAGAGGTGAGCCTGGGGTTAAAATGTGGCTGTATTAAACAGTAGACTGCTTTATTTTGTTTGTAAGTATAAAATATTTTTACTTAAAAAGTCCTGGTAGGAGTTTGAGTCGTTTTGGGAAAGTAACTGCTCCTGCCGTTTTTGTTACTGGCAGATCCAGGAGACTGAAATCAGGATACTGCGTCTCCACGGACACTCACAAAACCAGGATACTCAAAAGACCTGATCATAACCGGGATACTCAAGCGTGTGTATGCACTAGGGATGCAACGATACAGTTTTCCCACGATTCGATACATATCTCAACACACGGGTCACGATATTGTTTCAATTTTGATACGTTTAAAGGCATGAAAAAAAAATCTTATGTATTTTTTTTTCTGATAATGAGTATAATATAATAACACTACGATATCAATGTCAATGTTATCAACGTAAAATAAAAAGTGACTGAAAGATAAAATCCACCTCTATTAGAATATTTCAGCTGTAAGTCCCTATGGAGCTGTTTTCTTTCTTACTGCATCTGAGAAGAACGCAGCGATAACTGTTTCCCTTTCAGACCAAAATAAATGACAACACAGAGCGCCTGGAAGGACACATGCGTATTGACCAAACACGTGTATTGAATCGTGATATTATATAGAATATTGTTGCATCCCTAGTATACACACTCATTGATTTGACCCAGTTTTATACAAGAGATGTCACAGGTTTCCCTATCTGACCACTTTGATACCCACCAACAGTAACGAGGGGAATATATTGTCAGTGTTTAATTAAAATACAGAAAACTGAGCTTGAAAATGATCATAACGCAAAAAAATGCACTGACAGAAGTCCCTCACATTACAACTGTCCCACAAGTAAGTCAAGAATGGACAATGTCACATGCTCTTTTCAGAATTTATTTATACCAACCATCCCACCCCGGATGTGTCCCAGTTTTGAATTAAAAGCTCTATTACTCAAATTAGACTTAACAGAGGAGCGCTTTCATCGAGCTCCACAGCCCCAGGGAATGTTGACGACCTCAGCTGCAAAGTATCAATAATAACAACACACTATGAGAGAAAATGGTATGAGAAGACGCCTGTATGGGACTAGTGTGAACATGCATTAATTCCTCAGTTGACATGTTTCTCTTCTGATCTTCTGAGCTTATCTGTCTGGCTCGTTCTGTTCAGTCTGAATCCACCTCCCCTTCTCCCTCTTCTCTCTCCCTCCATAATCCTGTCTGTGTCTCAGGTAGCCTATAGGAGGACCACAACAAGACCAAACCCAGGAGTTAATCTGGATCACAACAGGAATTACTACCCCAGCCTGCCTCTAACCTACCGTAACCCAGACCTGAGGAAGAGAGGTGAGGGTTTTTAAAGGCCTCATATTACTCTATTTTCTGATCTATGTCATAATGTTGTTTTCTCATCACAAATATATCAGGAGTTGTGTTTTGTTTTGTTTCATTCGCCCATGTTTAACACACAAACCCTGCTTTTTTAGGCTGAGTTCTCTTCTCAAATTGTTCTTGTCTCAAACTGTATGACTAGTGCTCCACTGTGTTTTTAAACTCCACACACCTTCACTAGAATCATTTGGATCATTTCAGCTCTGGAATTGCCAATCAGCTGAACAAAATGTAAAAAGCAGCTGTTAACTTGGGTTAGGGCGACAGTAGGTCAGTTGGTAGAGCGTTTGTCCACTGATCCAAAGTTTGGCTGGTGTGATTCCAACTCCCACAGATGAATGCTGTCACTGTGTCCTTGGGCAAGACACTTAACCCACCTAGTGTCTGCGTACACTGGTGTGCGAATGGGTGAGTGGTTTGTTGATGTAAAGCGCTTTGAGTGCCTTGAAGGTGGGAAACCGCTGTAAAAGAACGAGACCATTTACCATTTAACTTGAAAACTACAGCTTCATGACATCACAAGGTGCAACAGAGCATTTTGAACTTTTGAAAATGTACACAGACTAATAACGAAGGATTACTGAAACATGTATGACTGAAACAAAACACAACTCCATGAATGTTTTTGATGACATAACAACAAAAAGCTAAAAGAGTCAATTTTGCGCAAAATATAGGACCTTTAAAGGAGGAGTGGAGCGGTCGTCCTATATGTGGTGGGAGGAGTTAAGTGGTCCACTCTCTGCCTCTCTGTGTCTGCTGACCTTGGGAGAAACTAGCAGCTGGGTGGGCTGTAGCATGCTGACAGACTCCAACACTGCAGATATAGAAGTGTCCTGCCACTGTATCCAAGATAGTAGTGGATATACGCTTTGACGAGAGGAGCTTCTGCGTTTAGAAGTAAGCTTGTTTTTTCCTTATACAGTATTTGTTTGTATAGTTTTGCCATTATCTGTTTATCTGCACACATGCATTAACACATCAGGGGATTACAATGATATGACTTTAGCACTATAAATGCCATAAACATTCCTTTATAATTACAGTTTTCGTTCTGTGATTTCAACTGGCATCACAGAATTTGGTCTTCATAGCACGCTTTCTTCACCCACTACGTCAGCCTGCTGTCAGAGAAGCAGACATTCCGGTGGTTGGTTCATAATTTGCAGCTAAAGGATTTTCCATGACAGCAGTAAACACATTTACACTACACTGGAGCTGGTATTGCCTTCACCCACTTCAGTTAAACGCGCCGGCTTCAGAATGCAACACAACACTGCACTGTATCCACATCCCGCTCCCATGAAGCTGCACTCCTTGGCTCACAGCGAGACTGCAGTGGCACAACTCACCGCAGCACTGAGTTATGTGGTGTCACTGAAGGATGATGTGTGAGTTTTACAGAGTTTACCTGAACACACCACGGCTCCCTTTGCTGCCGGCTGTTCGGTTGTACAATAACGGAGCAGTCGTGATGTCACTGCAGAGTTTCCCTAAACGTTGGCCCCTCCCTTCTCCTATAATTCTATTACGATCTTTCCTCTCGGGGATGGTTATCGCTGTAAATAGGTCATTTTTTCATTTTCTCAAGCAAATGTGGTGCAAGAGGAAGAGATACTGTGCATGTTTGTGAGAAATTATTGAGTATTCTTCTGTTTATAATAGGCTGTATCTGACACATAGACTGTATAAAGAAGTGGCTATAAAGGAGTGTGATGTCACCTATAGCGTTTGGCTCCAGTCAAATGAAGCTCATCGAGGCTTGCAGTTACAGTATAGGAGCGAATTTGAAGCCAAGTTTCATATTTGGAATTTTGACCACGAGTATCATAGCAACCAAAGAGCCAATCAGGGGCGAGGCTGTTGAAGGTAAAGCCCCCTTCTCGCTCACACCTCTGGTTTAGCAAGGAGCAGGCGCTTAGCAACGCAAACCTGTTGCTAACGCTAGCTGGAGCAACCTTGGAGAAAGAAGGTGCCTGATTTGTCTGTTATTGAAGTTCATATCTTGATTTACGGACAACATTGCGAAATAAAAAGGATCAGGATCATGTAGAGCGGGTCAATACGAACATTTTAAGCAGTTACAGAGGGATTACAGTTTTTCAATAGAAAGTGAATTGGAGTCGATGCAACCGGAAGCTCGCACATGCTTACTTCCTATTTGGAACACGGCGACTCGCAGGTCAGCTATGCCCATATACTGACTGTATATTTTCTATTTTGTCTGTAATTTATAAAAAATCATTAGAAATTGACAGGCCAAGCTAGTATTGAGGGAAAGCTCATTGAATCACAGTTCAGAACTCTGGATCATGATGTGTTTATCATTGCAAGGTTATGGCAATGCCTTGGTGGTGTTCTCTTTTCTATTACTACTTTTTTATTTGTTATGTGTTCATTCATTGTGCAAGTCTTACATTATTGGTCCCGTTAGACTTTTGTTGTTTGAGTCTTTGTGCTGTCCTTTATCCGGTTCTATATTCTGCTCTCCTCAGTTTTTATTTTTAATCACTTGATCACTTTAACTTCATTTAAAGGTCTTAACTTAAAGGTCCTTTATTACACAGAACTGACTGTAAACTGTGTTAGAATGTTGCAAAGCTCAAATGCTCCATTCCACCCTGTGAGGTCATGGTACTTTTCAAGTTAACAGCTCCTTTTACCTTCAGTTTAGAAGAAATTGGCAATTCCAGAGCTGAAATGATCCAAATGATTCTAGTGAAGGTGTGTGGAGTTTAAAAACACAGTGGCGCACTTCCTGTATTACCTCGTGACGTGTTTTCAGTTTGGGAGAAGAACTCAGCCTAAATACGCAGGGTTTGTGTGTTAAACATGTGTGAACGAAACAAAACACAACTCCAGGTGCGTTTGTGATGAGGAAACAACGTTATAACACAGATCGGAAAATAATTTAATGTGAGCTCTTTAACTAGACTAAAAAAGGGAAAGTTATGACATCTTGCAGATTCCAGGTCGCTATCTCTGTAATTGTTGGTATCAGTGCCACAGTAGTTTATCTCCGCCCATGGGTCCCTCTGCATTGTACTGTAACAGAGACACAGGCTAATATTGTTGTAGAGAGTGGGAGGCTGCTCATGTGACGCTGATGCACTGCAAAAAGCAAAATCTATCCAAGTTAAAATGACTTAAATCAAGAACATTTTACGTTATTTGAGTAGATTCGACCTGAAGTGAAATTATCTACCAATGGAACAAGTGTGTTTTTCTACTGTTTGCGAGAAACAGTAGATTTTGTTTCCTATTTTAAGTGTTTTGTTTGTTCTTTTTCTTATCTTAAGCGTATCAAGATGTATTTTCATATTTTATTTTTATTTTTTTACTTGTTTTTATTAAACAGTTTTTGGTGCAAGCCACATATAGTTATGAAACAGCAGTAAAATTACAATAAAAGTAAGTCATATGCATTCTCTTCTTATAAAATCTCCTCATTTACTATTCATAATATTGCCCATAAACTCACACAAAGAAATACCTCGATAAAAGTCAGTGATGCATTTGAAACAGAGGCTTGGATTCTAACCATTTTTCTATGAATAAATCTGTTCATTTGTAACCGTATTTCATATTTTAAGTACAAAAAGTCTCCATTGGTAGTCCATTTTACTTGTCAAGTGCAATTTAACCAAATCATGATAAAAAATTCAAATTTAATTCATCATTTTAACTTGTCTGGATGTTAGTTTTGCAGTGTGGGGAGGAGAATGGCCTTCTTTGAGCCGACGTACCCGCTGTGCCCGCTCCTCATCTGCTGCCCTGACTTCACGCTCTGATCCTGGGCGTCAGCTGCTCCGTCTCCTGTTCCACAACCAAACTCTTGTCCTCCGCTGGTCCCTGGGTCTGACACGTCCAACATGTTTGTTATGGTTCACGAGTGGCAGGGCCAGACGGACAAATGTCATTACATGGATTAGACAAGAGTAATAAAACTAACAGAGAAAGTTTGCGTTGGCTCGTTTGAAAGGGATGGATGTTATTATAGCCGCTTAAGTGATGGAAATGCTTGAATTCAAAAGCACTTCACTGACTCATTGTGTGTTTTGTAAGTAGAGTGAAATCACAAGTCCGACAAAGAATAAATAAACAAATATAAGTCAGCTTGATTGGTGAGAGATAGTGAAACTTAAAGGGTCCATATTACGCTATTTTCCAATCTGTTATAATGTTTTCTCATCAAAAACATGCCTGGAGTTGTGTTTTGTTTCATTCACACATTTAACACACAAACCTTGCATATTTAGGCTGAGTTCTTCTCTCAAGCTGAATACACTCTGTTCTACCTTGTGATGTCATGTGGTGATACAGGAAGTGCTCCACTGTGTTTTTAAACTCCATACACCTTCACTAGAATCATTTTAAATCATTTCTCTACTGAACTAAAGGTAAAATGTAGCTGATAATTTGAAAACTACAGTGTCATGACATCACAAGGTGGAACAGAGCATTTTAAGCTCTGGAGATATTGACAGACTAATAATAAAGAGTTACTTAAACATGTGTAAATGAAACAAAACACAACTCTGGGTATGTTTTCGATGAGGAAACAACATTATAACATGACTTAAAGCTCACAAGAGTCCATTTTGAGTCATATAGGGCCTTTAATTCAATGGTTTGCTACAGTGTTTGGTGATTTTCTGTTAATTTTGTAGACTGTGTTTGTGGAAAAGATTGTTGGATAGAATTAAAATCACTATGAGCCAAAGAAAAGTGAACATACAGGGGCAGTGGTGTTTTGTTTCGGCAGTGACAGTGCTAATGCTGATGTTAATCCTGCTGCAGACACAGATCTCAGTGACAGCAGCTACAGAGCACACGGCAGACTCTTACTGTCATCTACGTGTTACTTTTAAGTCAGAAAGTCATTGCTCGTGTGAAGTCATCAAAGCAGTTCTGTTACTACCACTGCTTTGACTAGCGCTGAGTGATTATGACAAAAGAATCATGAGCGAATGGTCGCGGTCACTTTTTCATACAGCGCTTTTCCTCCTTTTTTTTTCCTCCTTTAAGGCACTAAAAGCACTTTACACCAGTGGGGGCGATGTGGGCGACAGCATTCATCTGTGGGAGCTGGAATCGCACCTCCAACCTGTGGGTCAGTGGATTTGACTGCTATACCAGTGATGTTTTTTTTATCGAGAGCAGGATTCAAACTGCAAACCTTTGGATCAGTGGACAAATGCTCTACCGACTGAACTACTAAAGATTTTTTTCTCCTCGTATTGATCCAGGATGATTTATGCTTCACCTTTATAACATTCAGCTCACAAAATATTCAAATTTCTTCCTCCAAAGTTTGAACTCTTTGAACCCGATAATATTAATGACGTTTAGAAATGACCAAATCTCAATCTTAATTACATTTCCATGAATTGCACAGACAAAGCATTTTTAAAGAATGTTGTGTTAAATATAGTTCTTTGGTAAAGATTTATTCTGTCTGTTTAAAATTTGTAGAATTAAGATTTACAATTTGAGAATTAACCATTCTTTTTTGTCAGATAGGAGAGTTTCAGCTCCTTCCTGTAGCCTTCCTCAGAAACGTCACGTGACGGTGTAGTGACATGTCTTGTAGGCTGCTTTACTTGGTTTTTGCCAACAGAGCAAGAAAATCAAATCTGAAATCAGCCGTATCCAACCACTGCAAGAGGCAGAACCACATCATGGACTAGAACAATGTCAGGGCTGGATCAGGGAGACCACTGAGATCCACAAACCTGGTCCAAGGAGCGTGAATCGAGACGAGGGAGCTTACACCTTATCACACACATGGGGTGCAGTCTTGGAGAAGGCGTCAGACACTAGGGGCTTCCCTTATAATGTCTGACAAAAGCAAGTAAAACAGCCTACAAGACACATTACTACACCATCACTACACCATCACGTGACGATTCTGAGGAAGATACAGGAAGTAGACAAAACATATAAAGCAGGTAAACAAACTCCACTGTCTGACAAAAGAATCGCTAATTTTAAGTAAATGCAGTTACTCTCCACCACTAATGAACACAAATAAGACACTGATAAAGCCACTCCCATTTTGAATTGAGTTAACAGGGCAGACAATATGGGGCAGATAATCTTGTTAAGCTATTTTTCTCTAATATGTCTCGGATGGGGCCGCAGATGGACTGTGCAGGGCGTATTCTGTCCATCTGCCTCCTACACGACCAGTCAAAGGTTTAGACACACTTTTTTCTTTATTTCCATGATTATTTACACTGTAGATTCTCAGTGAAGGCATCAAAACTACAAATATGGAAAGAAGGAAACAAGAAATAAAGCCAAAATTTTTAAAAATAGCCACACTTTTGCCTTGACCACTAATTTGAACTTTTGGCATTTCTTGACCCTGACATGACAGCTGTGAAGTGAAAAGGCCAAAGGTTTGCAGCACTGTCAACAAAGCAAAGGGTTGATACTCTGAGGATTTGAATGAAAAATACATGAAAAATGTAGTTGAGTCATTTAACCTTTTTCTTTGCTACACAATTCCATATATCTTGCATAATATATTCAAAGTCTTCTGTATATGTATATACAAAGTAAAAAGTGATAAACCTAACGGCCCTATATTGTGCAAAACTGGCTCTTGCAAACAAACAGACCTGGAGTTGTGTTTTGTTTAATTCATACAAGTTTGAGTAACCCTTTATTATTAGTCTGTCTACATCTCTAAAGCTCAAAATGCTCTGTTCCACCTTGTGATGTCATAAAGCGGTAGTTTTCATGTTAACAGGCACATTTTACTTTTTATTTAGTATAGTATATTTGGCTGAAATGATCCAAAACACAGTGGAGCACCTCCTGTACCACCACATGACATCACACGGTGGAACAGAGTGTTTTCAGGTTGAGAGAAGAACACAACTCCAGGTCTGTTTGTGATGAGAAAACAACATTATAACACACAGTAGCTCAGAAAATAGCAGAATATGAGCTCTGTAAAGAAAAAATACATTGAAAAAGAAGGCGTATCCAAACTTTTGTCTGGTCGTGCATACAGTATTAACTCCCACATGCTATAAATCTAGTGGGACAGTCTTTAAACTCTTCTGAACACGGTCCAGTCTCCACACTTTTCCATTTGTTTCATTGGTGTTTATACCTCCCTCCCTTCATGCCTGAGCAGCTCCTTTGTAAAACAGAACAGTCAGTATCTTTAAGAGTCAACAGTTTGGAAGTGCGGTGGTCAAGCCCTGGAAGAATGCAGCCACCACAAAACTGAGCCGCCCGAAATAGGCTATTGTATATGACAGAAGCTGGCACAACGCAGAAGAATTAAAGGGCCCATATTGCGTTTTTTTTCTGATCTATGTTCTTATGGTGTTTCCTCATCAAAAAAACATACCTGGAGTTGTTTTTTTGTTTGATTCACGCATGTTAAACGCACAAACCCTGCATATTTAGGCTGAGTTCTTCTCTCAAACAGAAAACACTCTGTTCCACCTTGTGATGTGGGAATACAAGAAGCTCCGCTGTGTTTTTAAACTCCACACACCTTCACCAGAATCATTTGGATGATTTCAGCCCTGGAATTGCCAATCTCTACTGAACAAAATGTAAAAGGTAGCTGAAAACTATTGCTTCATGACATCACAAGGTTGAACGGAGCATTTTAAGTTTCAAAGATATAAACAGACCAATACAGCACAATTAAAACAATTTTGAAGGTCAAACAAGCAAAGCAAATATTTGTGTTCTTTAGAGGATATTTAGAACAGATTTTCTAAATATTTGGTACAATTTTACAAAACCAAATTTTACCGCCCACTATATTAAAAATTACACATAATTTGGTCGAAATCCTAGCTGACTTTTTGTGCTACGCTCATAAGGATACTCATATAATTAGTTTACGCCTATGTAATTATTTGAAGCTCATTTAAATTGCTCATTTTATCAAATTACTTAGTTAATAGTTGAGGGTTAAAGGTCCTATATTATGCAACATTAACTCTTATGAGCTTTAAGCCCTGTTAGAATGCTGTTACCTCCTCAAAAACAGACCTGGAGTTGTTTTGTTTCATTCACACATTTGAATAATCCTTTATTATTAGTTTGTCTACGTCTCCAAAGCTCAAAATGCTCTGTTCCACCTGATGCTGTAGTTTTCAAGTTAACAGTAACGATTCTAATGAAGGTGTACGGAGTTTAAAAGCACAGTGGAGCACTTCCTGTATTACCACATGACATCACAAGGTGGAACAAAGTGTTTTCTGTTTGAGAAAAGAGCTGAGCCTAAATATGCAGGATTCGTGTGTTAAAATAATATGTAAATGAACAGAAACAAAACACAACTCCAGGAATGTTTTTGATGAGGAAACATTATAATCATGAAAATGGCATAATATGAGCCCTTTAACATCTGAATTTTTTGACAAAAGGTACAAATTTAAATAAACTCATTCATTTCTGGATACTTTATGTTACAAGATGTGAGATGTTTTAATTGTTTTATTATTTTTGCCTTGTTTTCCCATAATACAAAAATACAATAATGGCTTGAGAAAGGTTCAACAGGGCACTGACGCAGATAACTCTCCGTGGGGTGTGGGCTGGGGTCATTATCGGGGTCACATGTTCTTAAATAGGCCACAGTAGTCCAGCTCTGATTTATACGTCCATGTCCACACGCACACGGACAGGAGCCAAACTGGACTCACAGCAGCTGTCTCTATGGGTGTCCTCCTCTGTCCCAAAGGCATCCGCTTTCAACATATGCTCCATCAGTCACTGCGCTATGCAACTTTTTGGTTGGGGGTCCGTCACCTGCTTGTTTCTATGGATATGTCATTGCTCTGCCTGGAATGTCCCACAGTATGACATTAAACAGCTTTACCTTACAATTATTCAATTAGAAGTGGTTTTATAGCTCAAAAATATCTAGAAAAACAGACATTTTGACTGTGAGCGGGGTCGCCTCTCTACAGATCTGACCTGTAACTTGGCCCAGTTTAGTCTCCATGAAGATAAAAAGGTTTAATGCCATACTGTGAAACATTCCAGGCAAAGCAAGAATATATTCATGGAGAAAAGCATTTGGCGGACCCTCCACCAGAAAAGTTACACAATGCATCTTTAAGGACACTTTAGTTTTGACTCTTGAGATCTCTTCAAAATGTATTATTTTTTTAGGGATACAGATACTGGGACAGAATATCAGCACCAATACTGAAAAATGTAGTTCCTTGATATCAATTTACCCAAAACTGTGATTGGGCCTTTAACTGGATGTAATAAAACTATTTACAGACTAATTTTGTCCTAGAACGTCTCATAATATTTGAACTTTTATTCATACAAAGCTGTTCTGTCATCATTTCAAAGATAAATAACAGTTGTATTCTTGTGTAATAAATTGTTTAAAGGAAATAATAATCCCTACACTGGCATCGGTTAATATTGAGTACTGAGTATCATTGTGTAACTTTTCTGGTGAAGGGCCCGTCAAATACTTTTCTCCATGGACATGTTATTGCTGTCATGGAGACCGAACCAGACCAAGTTACAGGTCAGATCTGTGGAGATTCAACCCCAAGTCAGAATGCCTGTTTTTCTAGGTATTTTTGAGCAGTAAAACCACCTGTAATTGAGCTGTTTAATGTCACACTGTGGAACATTCCAGGTAGAGCAATGGCATATCCATATAAACAAGCAGGTGAGGGACTCCGAACCAAAAAGTTACACAGTGCACATTTAAAATAAAGTACTACGACATGAAAAAGGTGACATAGGTAGGTGTACTGTAATTTTTACCCATGATTGAATTTGTATTTACAGTAACACAATTTTATCTATGCAACAATAGGCTGTCTGATTTTAGCACGCACTTTAACACCATAATCTTCCCCCTTTGTGAAGTGACTGTGTATTTTCATAATGGATGCCTACAGTGTTATTGTTGTAGCGTAAGCCTGGACCATGTTTAGTCCTTCCTAAACTCTTGTATCTTAGCGACAGAATCACACAGCTCTTGATGTTGGAGGTTGTGACCGAGCCTTTGTAAGTCTGTATAAAGTCTGAAGAAAAGAGGATTCCTGATTCAATGGCTGATTTAAAAGCTATCTATAAAGGCTGGGTGTGGATTCCAGCAGGGACCTCAAGCACGTTTAGCATCAAAAGAAGAATAAGAGACATTGTACAGAGAGACAAAAATATCAGTACTTTTTGTATTTATGTTATTGTATGTTGTGTTATAAGCTCAAAATGCTCTGTGATGTCATGAAATAGTAGTTTTCAATTTAACAGCTGCCTTTGACCTTTTCTTTTGTAGAAATTGGCAATTCCAGGGCTGAATTTATCCAAACGATTCTAGTGAAGGTGTATGGAGTTCAAAAACACAGTGGAGCACTTCCTGTCTAGTGTTTTCTGTTTAAGAGCTCAGCCTAAATATGCAGGGTTTGTGTGTTAAACATGTGTGAATGAAACAAAACACAACTCCAGGTCTGTTTTTGATGAGGAAACATCATTATAACATAGATCAGAACTTAGTGTAATATGGGGACTTTAATCAAAGAGCCATTTGGACCTATGTTTATTACCAGGCGTGGCTGATTTCTTTTGTCTTATCTCACTTTTCACTCTACATGATTTCTTGTTGTTTCACTTCTGTTTTATCTCTGAACAGCTTACTTCTGCCTGTCATGAAGGCTCAGCTCATTGACTTTGGTGTGCACTGGTGTGAACATGGGACTGTAGTGTTAATGCCATGTGAGGACAGGCAGCTGTTAACACCACTATTTAAATGCATCAGCCTACAGTTCTCAGGTGATGCCAATTTCCTGCTGCTACGACAAAGCCATTAATCTAATTTTAATTGAGGTTCAGTCATTTCTAATCCTCTATAATCAGCTTTTGTCTTTTTATTGAGAGGTCTAATCCTGGAACAGAGTTTATACATTGGAGGAAGAAGTTTAACAGTTTTGTTTGTTTATTTTAAATTGAAATGGCAATTATTAACTGGTTTATGTTCACAAAATTCATAATGAAACATGTATTTAAAATGATTTAATAAAATCAAATAGATTATATCCATTATGATCGTGATTGATCTATGTGATCTATGTTTTTAAATTTCATATTGCCCAGCCTTTATTAAGCCCGAGGGTCAGCAGATCTGTGTCAGGACAGTTTGAGGAGAGGAAGAACCATGGTTCATTCCCACAAAGTATTTCCTCTGGAAGGTCTTCTGCCACATTTGCTGCGCATATGGTTTAATTTCACACAATCCAACGGTCCTTTACTTGTCCTTTACTGCACATGCTGCATTTCTTAGTTGGTAAAATCCCATGATATCATATTAAAAACTGAGCTCAAAAAAGTTACAAAAACTGCTCAGTGCGTGAGACAGGTAGCCACAAAAGCAGCCAACCATCGGATGTCATGGGAATACAGTGTGTGAGAAACTTTTTCTTTCTTATATTGCCCAGCCTTACCTGCTACACCCTTTTGGATGATAATATAATGATAATGGATGATAATGATTTGTCCTTTACTTTAAATGTAATTTGTTTTTATGACATCCATTCATTACATTCTCAACTTTCTTTATGCTGTTTATTTAGACTGTAGCCTGTTTATGTTTTTCCCAATAGCCAGGTGGAGTGTTTTTAAGAGGTGATAACAGTGCTTATGTGGTGTGATCTGAGTATATAATGATAAGGTCTGGTATGTGAAATGAAAGAGACAAAAACAAAGCCATGAGGTCACGAAACTCAGCTGATGTCAGAGAAGGAGCCCTGTGCCAAATGTGGTGTGGTTAGAAGACTGTTGGCTGGGGAAGAGCATAATTAACCTCAATAACACAGCCCTATGCCCCGCGTGCACACACACTTTGTAGTGTGTTATGAGTGAATAGATTAATTACACATTGGTGGACATCTTTATGGTCTTGAGAATTTGGGCCTCTTGTGTGTTGTGTTTCCAGACATGTTTGTGAATAATTGGTACAACGTGCAGTGGGAAAAAGCTGGTTACGATGCTGCTTTTAACACTGAGGTCAGATTCAGTGTCGTGCAGGCTGCAGCATGTCTTTACCGAGTCATACTTGGTCTCTTCTTTTGAATATGCAAACCATTACATCAACTTTTAATTTAAAACTGATTGTATTTTGACAGGGACCTTAACATTGCAGATACAAGTTACAGTTATAACAAAACACCATTTAGTCATCTTCATGTATTTCTTTTTCAATTAGCTTTTTCCCATCCTGGAATTGGCTTAATCACCAGCTTTGATTTTTAATACATTTTTTCATGCAACTCCTCATCTACCCAGACTTCAGAACAGCACCAGTTGTCCAAAGAAATCTGAATGCAGCTCTACTTCTTACTTGCATTATATTAAATTATTTATGTACATTATACTTTCACTTTATTATTTATACCTGCAGATAGACACTTCCATGGTCCACACACTTTCACATTTACTCACATGACCTTGAGACAGGTCTAGACTCAGGTCTGGACTCAGGTCTGGACTCAGGTCTGGACTCAGGTCTGGACACAGACACATAGACTGTATATATAAATGGACATAGCTAACACTCTAGCCGCTGCATCCCAAATAGGAAGTGAGCATGGGCGTGAAGTGGTTCCTTCCAGCTCTGGTTGCAGACTTCTAACTTCTACTGAGGAATCGTCACCCCTCTCTCTGTGACTGCTGCTTTCAGACTCGTCATTTTGGTCTTTTATTAACTCGCTTTTTCGCCATTTTGTCCGTAAATCAAGATATGAACATTAAAAAGAGACAAATCAGGGGCTTGTTTTCCCCAACTTTGCTCCATTGCTAAGTTACCTTAAACAGCCTCACATCGGATTGGCTCTTTCGTTGCTATGACACTCGTGGTTGAAATTCCAAGTATGGAAATACACTCTAAATTCGCCCCATAACTGCCGGCCTCGGTGAGCTTCATTTGACTTGAACCGAAAGCTATAGATGACGTCACACTCGCTTAGTTCACGTCTTTATAGAGTCTGTGGTCTGGACTCATTGATGTCACCGCTCCGAGGCCCCTGCAGTGATCTCATCTGAACTCAGGGTGGTTGGAATAACTGCACACTGACGACTTTTAACTTAACATCCTCAATCTGCTTTTCATTTGGAAATTAGAGTCATTTGAGTGAAACGGGAACAGGGACTTTTCATGACAATTCTGTCTACAGTGAATGTTGTTTTGCTCAGAGGGTGTTTTTATCCATAATATTAAAATCAGATCCTTTGTTTAAACTGTACCACATTGTTGTATAGTTAGACACTGCCACACCATACGATACTGGACTGGACCCAACACACGGAGAAATATGAATTATCAAATTTTAATTCCCACAGAACTTTAATGGCCCTTATTATTTATTAACACAGGCTTGTCACATAACGCATAATTCTAACCAGTTTGACACATCCCTACTCTAAAATAGCAGCCAATAATTCAACGTCGTTCATTCATAAATTGCAGCTGATGTCATCCAATATTCCCTAAAGGTGTGAAGCTAACTGAAGGCACTACTCTGTTAAAAGCTCTGTGACTCAAGACTTAATCTGAGCTTTATTTTAACACAGCACTGACTTAGCTGGAACAGGTGAGCTGATTTGTGCTGTTAAACAAGTCTCTTACACATAAAATTGCAGTCACAAGCTTTAACTTTTTTTGTTGAAAATCAAAGCTCATGACCATAGGTGAGGGGAGGAACGTAGATTGACAGTAAATCGAGAGCTTTGCCTTTCGGCTCAGCTCCCTCTTCACCACAACGGTCCGATACAGCGACCACATCACTGCCGACGCTGCATCGATCCGCCTGTCAATCTCACGCTTCATCCTCCCCTCACTCGTGAACAAGACCCAGAGATACTTGAACTCCTCCACTTGAGGCAATGCACGGTCATGAGCTTTGGGTAATGACCAAAAGGACAAGATCGCAGATACAAGTGGCCGAAATGAGTTTCCTCCGCAGAGTGGCTGGGCGCTCCCTTAGAGATGGGGTGAGGAGCTCAGTCACACAGGAGGAGCTCGGAGTAGAGCCGCTGCTCCTCCACGTCGAGAGGAGCAGCTGAGGTGGCTCGGGCATCTGTTCCGGATGCCTCCTGGACGCCTCCCTCGGGAGGTGTTCCGGGCATGTCCCACCGGGAAGAGGCCCCAGGGAAGACCCAGTACATGCTGGGACTATGTCTCTCGACTGGCCTGGAAACGCCCCAGAGGAGCTGGAGGAAGTGTCCGGGGTGAAGGAAGTCTGGGAGTCCCTGCTTAGACTGTTGCCCCCGCGACCCGGCCCCGGATAAGCGGAAAAAAATGGATGGATGGATGGATGTTGAAAATCAACATCCAACCCTTGTATTGATCACAGGCTCCTGAAAATGTGCTGTTTAAGTCCATTTTGTATAGAGGGATTATCAGAGTACGTCACTTCGTGCTCTACTGCGCATTTCGGCTGCAGAAAGAGCCGCTGTCCTGTCTGGGATCGTGTCAGTGTATCGTAGGATTTCAAGTTGTGTCAATCAGTGAGTGCTTGTCCGGTGCATGTCCGGCGATTGAAGTCTGAGCCATTTCTTCTCGTCATTTAACGCATATGGATCATGAAGACGTATCCCACTCACTAATGTTAATTTAGCATCATAACTTATTTTATCACATGGTTATAAACAGTTTTAGTGTGCTGACAACTTCATCTTCATGTTACCCGCAGACGGCGACGCTTTCTGCACTCACACAGCCGCTGTGTTGATAACAAATAATCCGTCAATTTTTTTGTTGAGTTTTTAGACAAAGTAACTCTAACTAAATATTCCACCATTAGAGATACATGTAAAACCCCCAGAATGAAGTCACTGCAAAATATCAAACGCTAATTAATATACTCATAGCCTGATTCTGATTCAGTTTAGTATATGCATAGTTTTTTTCTCATGAGTTTCGCACAAAGACATAAAGACACAACACATAACTGGACAACCACACTGACATCCTTAGGCCTTAGATATCTTTTTATAATATCTGTATACACTGCATAGTTTTAGTTATAGAAGTTCATTCAAGCGCTGCCTCTTTGATCCTTTTGTAAGAATATAAAGACTGAAATATGAATAAATCTCGTCAAAGAAACACAGAGAATGAGCAAACAGTGGAACAAAAACTCCAGCTCATTCATAAAAATAAGGAATGCCGCTTCACCGTCTGCCTTTGATAAGATTTCTATCCCACATGATGCTGTTTTCTGATCTATGGACCTGTGTTTTGTTTCATTCGCACATGTTTAACACACAAACTTCATACACCTTCACTAGAATCATATGGAGGATTTCAGCTACTCTTTACCTCTACTAAACAGAAGGTAAAAGGAGCTGTTAACTTGGAAACTACCGCTTCTTGACATCACAAGGTGGAACAGATCATTTTGAGTTTGGAGATGTAGACAGAATAATAATAAAGGATTACTCAAATGTGTGAATGAAAGAAAACACAACTAAAGGTCTGTTTTTGATGAGCAACATGACTTGAGGGTGCATTGTGTAACTTTTTTGGTGGTCCATTAAATACTTTTCTCCATGGAGATGTTATTGCTTTATCTAGAATGTTTCACAGTATGACATTAAACCTTTCTATCTTCATGGAGACCAAACCAGACCAAGTTACAGGTCAGATCTGTGGAGAGGCGACCCCGCTCACAGTCAGAATGTCTGTTTTTCTAGGGATTTTTGAGCTCTAAAACCACCTGTAATTGAATAAATGTAAAGTAGAGCTGTTAATGAATGTCATACTGTGGAACTTTCTAAGCAGAGCAATGACGTATCCATAGAAACAAGCAAGTGACAGACACTCCACCAGAAAGGTTACACAATGCACCTTTAACACACAAACCCTGCATATTTAAGCTGAGTTCTTCTCTCAAACGGAAAACACTCGTTTTGATGCCGTGTGGTAATACAGGAAGTGCTCCACTGTGTTTTTAAACTTCACACACCTTCACTAGAATCATTTGGAATTGCCAGTCTCTCCAGTCTCTAATATGGGACCTTCAAAACTACTACTTCAAAACTACTATTCAAAGTCAATTCTACTTAACATTATCCAGCATGAAGTTCATAGAGATAACGTTTCCTCTGATTTCGCGATACAGTGTTTGTTTTGCATGATTGTGGTCTTGTACCCGCGGTGTTTAGCGGTACGGTGGACAGTGGATCTAATGCTGTGAGGTAATCTGGTGTCTCTTTGCTTCTCTATAGACACCCTTTGTGCCAGCCAAAGATCACATGTCATAATATTTGAACAGCTGCGGGCCATGGGAGAGTGTTTGCTCTTTTCTACTGAGATGAGCTTTGATAAGAGCTGTGAGAATGTGAGAGGACAGAGGGACGAACACGCTTTTGTTAATCTGTTAATACCGTGGTTTCTTAATAAGTAGAAATAATTAAAGTGGAATAATTAAAGGACTATTTTCTGATTTGCGTTATTACGTTGCTTCCTCATCACAAACACACCTGGAGTTGTGTTTTGTTTCATTCATTTGCTCATGTTTAACGCACAAATCCTGCATATTTAGGCTGCTATTTTCTCTCAAACCTCGTTCGAAAAAACCTCGTTCCACCATGTGATGTCACGTGGTGATACAGGAAGTGCTCTACTGTGTTTTTAAACTCCACACACCTTCACTGGAATCATTGGGATCATTTCAGTCCTGGAATTGCCAATTTCTACTGAACTAAAGGTAAAAGGAGCTGTTCACTTGAAAACTATCTCTTCATGACATCACAAGGTGGAACAGTGCATTGGAGAGTTAATCAGACTAATAATAAAGGATTACTCAAACATGTGTGAATGAAAGAAAACACAACTCTAAGTAGGTAGGTCACAAGAGTCAATTTAGTGTCATATAGAACCTTTAGTATTTTACTCAGGTCCCAACGTTTTTCATTTATTTTTTGTTTTATTGCAGTTATACTAAAGTTTCTTCAATTTCGATACTCAGTACAGATTCTGATGACCACGATGATACTAAAAATGATTACATCGTAGTACTTTCTTTCCCTCAGTGGTCCATGGGCGTATACTCGTGTACATGCTCTTATAGTTGTTCTGATAAAGCTCAAGATCATTCTAAAACTACTCAGGAAAGGTTCATTTCTGTCCTGTGAATGTGACTTTTTTAGTATCGATACCTGCTCAAATGAGTCTGTAGTTTTGATACTAGTTTTAGTATTGATTAGTATCCCATTTTTTATACTTTTGACAACCCTAATTGCAGCTCACTTTTATTTATTTAAAAAATGTTTAAGTTTAATTTGAAAAGTATTGTTGCATGTGACAGGCCTAGTGTCTTTTTGGTTCTTCAGAATGTCATTGTTACACTAAATTAGATTTGAGTTCAGCCATTATACTGATTGAGTGACATGTCGCTGCTATGTGAAGTGTACACGCACACACACGCACACACACGCACACGCACACACACACACACGCACACGAGGGCCTTGTTAGTCCTTAAAATAGACCATTCAGAGCTGTAGAGATCCCTGTTGTGGATACTGACAGGGCAGTTTGTGTATTTGCTTGGTGAGTTGTGTTGTGTTGTGTTGTGTTGTGGAAATGTTTGTTGTCTGTAGATTAAAGTTTAACAGAAATGAGAAAGATTGAGGCAGTCTTTGTGTATCCTTTTATAGGGAAGTAGCATAAAACAGATCAGAATGCGATATTATAAAATACATTTACAAATTTTTGCTTGTATCTATCAGGAATTTCATTGGGTGGTGAACACTAGCAACTGTCTCATTATTTTTATATATATTTATTTATTTTTTATTCCGACACTATAGATTCAAGTATCTGCCGATTCCTGATGTCAACCAATACCAGCACAGAGACTGAAAATTGCATTTAACACGAGACAAAACTGATCCAAATTTGTTATGTAGCTGTTATTTATCTCTCAAGTAACTAAGAACGGCTTTGTATAAATAAAAATGAGACTTTCTGGGCGAATAGTCTTATTATATTAGTTTATATGTCCAACCAGGATGTAAACTGAACCGATATTTATCTGATAGCTGGCAAAATTTTCAGTATCTGCACCGATATTCGATACCAGAATCGGATCAGTGCATGCCTAAGTTCTGTGTAAGGTCGATTATTTTGTTGGTCATGGTTGTTGCAGCATTTGATTTGCTCTGGAGCTTACGTCAGTACAGTTCTGCGGCAACATTCGGAAAACATAAACTGTATATTTGTGTTTTTTCTGACGAGCATTGTGATTATGTTTAGATTTGACTCATTTCACGCAGTTCACAATTTAGTAATCACATCAACATTTGAGAAAAGACTGAAATATAAACAACTGCTGAACTGCAGTAATTTCAGAATACCATACAACCTGATTTCTGATTCTAATTCAGTGCGTCCCATCTTATTTGTAAAAGTTTGTAAAGAACTAGGAGTGTTTAATCATAAGAAACCAGTATATTTTCTTGTTCACAGCAGTTCATTTTAGTTCAGTTTATTTGCCATTTGCAGTATAAAAACCACATTGGAAAAATGGGAGTGCACAGCATTCATACACCCATTTAAACAGACAAATTAAAACATATTAAAAACACAAACCGCAGAATAGTAACACAAGAAAAGACATCATTAAAACACCATTAAGTCAAAAATAAAATAAACACGTAAATAAATAAAGCGCAGATTAGACTTTTATTATTACATTACATCCATACGCTGCTCCAGACCTATTGTGCAAAGAGTTGTGCGTTCAGCTAACCCGTCTGTCGGTGTTGTGTTTCCGTCCTTGACCCAAAGAGGCTGTGTGAACCGTCATGGTCGCTTCGTATCGCGTTCAAAAAAATGACAGAATCCACGACCTGCCCCTTCTGTGGAATGCACTGCGTCAACACAAGCTCGTACCAGTCGCCCTAAGAATAATTCAAGTGTTGAGTGAAAAGAAATAGTTTTATCTCTTATGTCAACATTTTGGGTTTGCTTTTATATCAGAATGATTAAGGTCAAGTTAAAGGTCCTGTGTTACAAAACAGTGACTCTTGTGAGCTTTAAGTCATGTTGTAATGTTGTTAACTCAAAAACACGCCTGGAGTTGTGTTTTGTTTCATTCACACCTTTGAGCAATCCTGCATTATTAGTCAGTCTCAAAATGCTCTGTTCCACCTTGTGATGTCATACGTGTAGTGGTAGTTTTCAAATGAACAGCTCCTTTTACCTTTTGTTCAGTAGAGATTTTTAATTCCAGAGCTGAAATTATCCAAGTGATTCTAGTGAAGGTGTGTGGAATTTAAAAACGCAGTGGAGCACTTCCTGTATTACCACATGACATCACAAGATGCATCAGATTTGTGTGTTAAACTTGCATAAATGAAAAAAATAAAAATTAAAAAAAAACTTCAGGTGAATTTGTGGTGAGGAAACAACATTATAACATAGATGAGAAAAAAGTGTAATATAGGCCTGGTAGAGGGTCCACCACCTGCTTGTGTGCTTTAGTCTGGAATGTTCTTATTTTATAGTATGGTAATAACTTATTTATCTCCATGGAGACGTCATCAGGCCAAGTTACTGGTCAGATCTGTGAAGAGATGAGCACAGGAACAGTAGGAATGCACATTTCTATGGTAGTTTTTCAATTAAAATAAATTAATTCTGGATAGATATTTAATACTAATCCTGTGTAACATCCCAGGCAAAGCAAAAGAAAAGTTAGGCACCTTTAAGAAACTCAAATCTTATCTCTTATATTGTATAAACACTGTGCGTTTGCTTTTATATCAAAAAGCTTAGGGTCAAGTTGAGGTCAAATGACAGAGTCACATTATGAGCTGGAGGTCGTTGTGTTCACTGGCTCTAATGAGAAGACTTAGCCGGGGTTGTGTACACTGACTGCTGATTACATGGCTGGCCTCTGCTGCAGGGGAAATGCTTGGATCAGGCTCACGCTGGAGGAGAACACAAAACACAGACTGGGGCCCTGAGAGAGGCACACAATTCAAATCCAGCTCTGTTGACAACACAGTGATTAATCATAGGATGGAAGCTGCAGCGTCTTCCTTTGAGCAGCAACACACTTTGTCCTACAGAAGCAGTTTGAAGTAGTGTGCAGAAACAGAGGGAGCAGATCTGTGTTAGTGTTAGCTTTGTTGGTGTGCTCCAGTTTTTTTTTTTTTGTTTTTGTTTTTTTTGACAAATATGTTTATTAAGTTTTTTGATAAAACAAAAATGACAAAACTAAAATGTAGAAGGGCAGAAAAAATACACAAAATACAGAAAACATACACAAAGCTGCACTGCAAAGTAAAAATGTTTCCAGGCATTAAGAAAAGAAAAAAATACATATAAAAAAATGAACGGTGGTATTCTAGTTGAGAGAAACGCACAAAGCTCTTACCTCCTGCATGTTTTTCACAAACTAAATAGACTGTATTGGTGCTACAACAGGCTGAAGTACTTCTCTCGGTGTCGCCATGTTTGTTTTGGTTAATTTCGGCTCTTCACCTTCGGCTTCTGCACAAACCTCGATGCTGCGATGTGATTGGTCCATCCACTCAATTCACCATACGGGGCAGCAGTAACTTTCGACATAAACATCATTGGTAGAGCGGTCAGATCCACTGACCCACAGACTGGCTGGCATGATTCCGGCATACACTGTGTGTGTGAATGTGTGTGTGAATGGTTGCGTGGTTCCTTGTTGTAAAGTTGCCTTGTAGGTGGAAAAGCGCTGTATATAAATGTGACCATTTACCATGACCATTTCCAGCAGGTCAAGATGGATTCTCGTGTGTTTGTGAACCTCCCATCATGCTGTGCGAGGTTACATACCTTTTTCTGCAAATTCTCCCAATTTAAAATCAGATTACATTGTGATATAGACTTTATTTCAACCCAAATTATGTGTAAATGTGGAAAAATCACAAAACTTAACCAAAAAACTGTCTTTCTGGGGACCATCCATGATACAGACATGGCCAGGAGCTTTACAAGAACATGCAAACTGTGGGACCTGTTTATATTGATTGTGTAGATTGTGATAGAACACTAACGCTGACAAACACTGTATTATTGATGAATGAATGTTGAATGAACATTTAAACCCCTTGAAACGCATCAAGTGTCCTAAATCATGGAAGCAATTCAATTAAACATAGTCAAACATCTCATCTTTTTAATCTAGAAACATTTGTGCTTTCTAAGAACAGATCCCCCGGCGCGTCTCTCCGAACCTGTGATTTCCTCCTCCCACACAAACTCCGAGTTCGTTTCTGCTGACACAAGAGGAACATTAGGTTGCCATAGTAACCCGTTTCTGTTTTAAGCCTGGTCGGTTCAGCGCTCAGTGGACAGCTACCAGTCTGGGGTTTCTCAAGGTGAGTTTATTTACTGTGAGAAGTGAATCGAGTGATTAGAGTAAACAGAAAACATGACAGAAATGGGCCTGTTGTTGATTTTTTAACAGATTATATGTACGTGGAAGGAAGTTTGAGTGTGAGTAGAGTAAAAAGGCTCGTTAGCATGCCGTCTGTTGTGTGAGAGAAAAAGAAACTGTGTAAATCCACTCAAGGCTGTCTCCACTGGGGACACAGAGCCACTGATGTGATTAAAGAATTAGTGTCAGAACTTCCTGTTTGTCTTGGAGCTCAGCGGTCAGCGCACTGTTTACACTTACGCTGTTTATTATAGGTTTAATCTGATATGACTGTCATCTATTTACATGTGGAGGAAGTGTTCATGGGAGCACCTCCGGCTCCATTAACTCTTTTTCCAATTGATTTTACATTGACAAATTGTCACCCCTATCTCTGAGCCTCATCATTTTCACCTTATAATGTTCCTGGTGTTTTTATTTCGCTGTTTTATCCATAAATAAATTCCTATTCCTCCAAATTAAGGCTATGCTGGTAACGCAGTAAGGCTTATGTAAAGATTTACACAAGGCATTGCAAAAGGAAAAGTAATTTCTTTGTTTTAATTTAATTTAATTAATTTAATGTCTTGGATTTTTATAGAGTTCAGGAAGGAATTTCAACCATTACCATGGAAACCCGGCATGTTTGGAGCCGCAGTGCAAAATGTCCATAGAGATGCATTAGTCAAAACAATATAAAAAAGTAAACAAAACTGCCATGGAACAGCCCATAATCTGCTGGGTCACTGCTGATAAATGTGGATAATCTGGAGTCCGAGGGCTTTTCAAGATACTCAAGATAAAAATGTTTCCTCTGTAGCCACAGCTGCCCTGGGACAGACTGAGTGAAGTGAGGCTGCCAGTCTCCATCATCTGTCCATCCAACTACAGCTGATTAATGCAGACACACCACATTCAGACATACAGCAAGGTGGAAGAAGCTTCTTTCCCAAAGACGCAATGACAGTGGGGGATAAAGTTGGGACTGAAGTGGAAACCTTTGGGTTAGAGGTCAAGCATTCTAACCACTGAGCCACTGCGGGCCTTTATTTACTTGATTTGATTTGGATTTCAACACACGTCTCACAGTAACAGTAACAAACAGACTGAGTTTCATGGCGCAGCAATGTTAAACAACACCCCAGGCCCTGCTAAATATAGACATCCCATTATTCTTCAGTCACTATTGTGCGTTTTTACTGCTTTAAAGGTCCTATTTTACACAGAACTGACTCGTGAGAGCTTTAAGGCATGTTATAATGTTGTTGTAGCGGTGATTTTCAAGTGAACAGCTACCTTTTACCTTTTGTTCAGCAGAGATTGGAAATTCCTGGACAGAAATCATCCAAATGATTCTAATGAAGGTGTGTGGAGTTTAAAACCACAATGGAGCACTTCCTGTATTACCACATGACATCACAAGGTGGAACAGACAGTTTTTTTTTCAGTTTGAGAGAAGAACTCAGCCTAAATATTCAGGATTTGTGCAAATGAAACAAAAGAACAAAACAGGCCAGTAAACAGTATAATATGGGCCTTTTTACAAAACATCACACACTATTTAGGCTCAGAAGCAAGTGTCCCAGGTCACAAGGTCACGCCATTGCCCTTTGACCTTTTCAACTTTCAGAAAAGCTCAATTTACAGCTTTAACGCGGTGTCTTTTCGCAGTAAACTCCTGCAGCGTGAGACATGTGTCCATTGTGTGGCCGCACCCTGACCACTGCTCTCTTGCTAAACACGTAGTTATATTTAGACCGACCACAGAAACACAGACAGAGACCTCCAGTGACCTCACATCTCTGCGCTTTTGTTACCTAAGAAGGACTCTTTTACACACTCCCGTTTTGTCACTACCCACAATGCTTAGGGGCGGTGGAATGAGGCTGATTTAGGTAGTGTTTGTGCAGGGCTTGTGTGCGTGGCTTTGGAGGAAATTGAATGTTCAGTTTTCAGTCGGATGGTTCAAGTTGCTTAAAATACAGTGAGGTTCCGGGAAGGACGTGCACTGTATCACTCGTAAAGACTAAAGCGAGTGTGCATTGTGAATACGTGGGTTTAAAATGGTAGTTATTTGCTGTTTAAAAGCTGCTCTCTCATCTCTGTGCATGTGAGTCTGCAGTTTTACCATTCACTCTGCAGATGCTTAGGTTACGTTTGTCTTATAGTTTTACACACTGCAGCAGCTCAAATCATTATTGTACGTGGTGAGGATAAGTTGACTCAGCAAGTTGAAGAATAAAAATCATGCACAGGAAATATTCAATATAGGAGGATATGTTTTTTGTAAATGGATATTATTGATACTTTGCAGTGCTGGGGGTGTTCTGTATGAATCTCTATGGTGGAATGTTCAGGAGTTATGATGGAAACACAATGCGCACATTAGAAAACATTGCCATCCATCCATTTTCTTCCTCTTATCCGGGCCCGGGTCATGGGGGCAACAGTCTAAGCAGGGACTCCCAGACTTCCTTCACCCTGGACACTTCCCGAGCCACCTCAGCTGGCTCCTCTCAACATGGAGGAACAGCGGCTCTACTCCGAGCTCCTCACGTGTGACTGAGCTCCTCACCCTATTTCTAAGGGAGCGCCCAGCCACTCTGCGGAGGAAACTCATTTCAGTCGCTTGTATCCGTGATCTTGTCCTTTCGGTCATTACCCAAAGCTCATGACCATAGGTGAGGGGAGCAACGTAGACTGACGGTAAATCGAGAGCTTTACCTTTTGGCTCAGCTCCTCTTCACCACAACGGTCCAATACAGCGACCACATCACTGCCGATGCTGCACCGATCCGCCTGTCAATCTCACGCTCCATCCTCCCCTCACGCGTGAACAAGACCCTGAGATACTTGAACTCCTCCACTTGAGGCAGGGACTCTCCTGTGATAAAGTAAAAAGCGGTCAAAAAGTCCGAAGCACTCTGTTGGTATTAAAATTAGATAAAAGTCCTTTAAGGGTTACATGGGACAAGCCTTGGCATGTGACGGCTTTTTACTTTATCACAGTAAATGTTTACATCACAAACTTGTTCACCTTCACTATGTGTTAAAAAACTAAACTGATTTAAACAACACATTTTCAGGAGCCTGTGGTCAAAATGAGATTTCTACCTTGTGACTAATTTCATGTGTAAGAGACTTGTTCAAAAGCCCAAATCAGCTGTTGTAGTTCCATCTGAATCAGTTCTTTCCAGTCAGATTGTTTTAAAATAAAGCTCAGATTAAAGTCTAAACTTGAGTAATGGAGCTTCAGACAGAGCATGCATACAGTTAGCTTCACACTCCCAGAGAATATTGAGGACATCAGTAAGTTGAAAGCATAGACTCCATTCCACTCAGTCGCACTTACTTGATTCACTTTTTGAAGTAATTGTACTTTTCAGCAGTGGTGGAAAGAGAAACAAAAATGTGTACTCAAGTAAAAGTACTTCTTACTGTGAGTAATTCTACAATGACACAAACATTACGCGAAAAATGATTTAAACATTTGCACTTCAGATATCATTCGTTTTTACATGTTTACTTTTTCAAAATTTGTATCTATTTTTAGGGAAATTACCAAATATAATAATAATTTCTTTCCTTAGCTAAATTAAATTGAACTTTTGGCAGTAAACAGCCCGTGACGGTTATAATGTCCACTGGCCCGTGACATGCAGAGTCCTGATGGGCCCTGGACATCATGACTTCATCAATTAGCATCATCTTCCTCCTCCTCTACACACACACACACACACACACACACACACAGTAAAGGGCAGACTAAACATAACCCTCTAAATTATGCAGATTAGCGCGCTGCCCTGATGAATACATGCATGTCCTGGGGTCATTTACTATTTGATTTCCTATAATAAATTAACCTATTGTCCTAATTAGGTTTAATCTGATTTATACAAAAGTGCAATCTAGGTTGTCTCAGCTGGTTATGGTGGACCTGGACGCTTCAGAGACTCCAGAACATGTTTTATTCATAAACTCTGCTCAGCTGTAGTGGAGTCAGGCCATTTCAAAAGAGCAGATTTAACACTGTTTGTGCTTTGTTTGTTGGCCAATTTTTACCTCCGTATGAGATCATTCACGCACGCAATCCAATGTGTATTTCTATAGCATGTTTCATAAACAAAGACTGTCAACTGAATGCAATAAAAACATAAAGACAACGGTGTAAAAACAAATAAATAAACCAAAAAATAGAACAATAGGAATAAGTAAAATCAATAAAACAAAACAATAAAAGACAACAATGCATGGTAGTAATGTCTAAAATGATGTAATGATAAAATAAGGATAATAAGGAATTAATAATAATAATAATAATAATAATAATAATAATAATAATAATAATAATAATAAATATCATAAAGTACAATTTAAAAAATAAATAAAATACAAAAAAATAAATAAAATACAATAAAATAAGACATTCATGTATTGATTTGCATTATTATTATTATTATTTTATTTATTTTTTTTGTATTTTTTTTTTCATATGAGATCATTCACACACGCAAGCCAATATTTATTTGTATAGCACATTTCATAAACAAAGACTGAATGCAATAAAAACATAAAAACAACGGTGTAAAAACAAATAAATAAACCGGAAAATAGAACCATAGGAATAAGTAAAATCAATAAAACAAAACAATAAAAGACAACAATGCATGGTAGTAATGTCTAAAATTATGTCATGATAAAATAAGGATCAGCAAATCAATACATTACTGTCTTATTTTTTTTTTGTATTTTATTGTATTTTATTATATGTATTTTTTTATGTATTTATTGTAGTTTGTGTTGTAGACATACCCAATACTATACTGTACTGTAGACGACTCATGATATCAGTTGAGAAAAAAAAGGTTATATAAAAAATATATCTGAAAATATTGTTATGGATGTATAGTTTTTACATTATACACATGGATACATAACATTTCCTATGGATGACCCATTTAAACTGAAACCAGTGATGCTCAATTATTTACAATGCATTTTGACTGACCCCATTCTGAACAGAGCGTGGTTCAGTGTTTTTGTGTTTGTGCGACCAAAATGGATATACAACATTATGGAAAAGAATAAATAATAAAAGATAACCTACAGTTAAAGGTCCTATATTACACAAAATTGACTCATGTGAGCTTTAAGCTGTATTTTGTTTCATTCACACATGTTTGAGTAACATCTCTACGGCTCAAAATGCTCTGTTCCACCTTATGATGTCATCAAGCGGTAGTTTTCAAGTTAACAGCTATATTTTTCCTTTTGTTTAAAGCAGCTAGCAATTCCAGGGCTGAAATTATCCAAATAATTCTAGTGAAGGTGTATAAGAGTTTAAAAACCCAGTGGAGCACTACCTGTGTTATGACATCACAAAGTGGAGCAGAGTGTTTTCCGTTTGAGAGAAGAACTCAGCCTAAATATACAGGAATTGTGTGTTAAACATGTGAAAATGAAACAAAACACAACTCCAGGTTTGTTTTTGATGAGGAAATAACATTATAACATAGAGCAGAAACCTTTTAAAATCAGTTCTATAATGTCTTTTTGTGCTACCGCGAGTAATTTCCCATTTGGATCGATTAAATTTGTCACAGTCTAAGTTTAATTTGTAGTTACTGTTACCTGTTTCACTTATGCTTTGCTGATTTCATGTGTCTTATGTCGCAGCTGTGGAAGATGCTGCTGTATTAAAGGGCCAGCAGGTCAAGTCTCTCCATATGCGTCTCCCCTCTCATATGTCCCAGGGCACTTGTGTTATTGTTGTATATATTCTAGCCCAGGGCGGATTCAAGAGCTGGAACCATAGATTGTATATATAACATAGCTAACGTGCTAACCGCTGCGTTCCAAATAGGAAATGAGCATGAGTGTGTTTCTGGCTCTACTGAATGGGGCTCCGATTCACTTCATATTGAAAAAACATCGCTCCTCGCTCTGTAACTGCTGTTGTCAAGCTCTTTATTTTGATCTGGGGTATGGTTGAGGGTCCATCACCTGCTTGTTTCTATGGAGATGTCATTGCTCTGCCTGGAATGTTCCACAGTGTGACATTAAACAGCTCTACTTTACGTTTATTCAATTACAGGTGGTTTTACAGCTCAAAAATACCTAGAAATACAAACATTCTGACTGTGAGCGGGGTTGCCTCTCCACAGATCTGACCTGTAACTTGGTCTGGTTTAGTCTCCATGAAGATAGAAAGGTTTAATGCCATATTATGAAACTTTCCAGACAAAGCAAGAACATCTCCATGAAGGAAAGAAATTTATAGACCCTCCACCAGAAAAATGACACAATGCTCTACTTAATCCTGGTGTTTTTATTTTGCAATTTTGTCCATAATTCAATTCCTAATATGAAACTCGGCTCTAAATTCTCCCTTTAACTGCAGGCCTCGATGAGCTTCATTTGACTGGAGCATAGTCCACTTCTTTATACAGTCTATGGTCTTGAAATAGCAGGTTTAGAAGATTATGGGCCCAGCAGGTCAGGTCTCCCCATATGGGTGCTCCCCTCTCGTTTGTCCCAATGACAACACGCTGGGAATCTTCTACATGTATCTCTATGGTGAAATTTTCAGCAATTACCATGGAGACACAATGCACACATTAGCAAACACTGCCAAAAAGGTTTGAAGGGCAGATTCAAGAGCTGGAACCATAAACTGCATATATAAATAGACATCGCTAACCCACTAACCGCCAAACAGGAGGTGAGCATGGGCGCATTTCTAGCTCCATCGACTCTGGCTGCAATTCACTTTATATTGAAAAAACGTGGAGCCTGTAACTGCTGCTTTCAGGCTCCACATTTGGTCTTAAAATGTCCGTATTAACCCACTCTACACGACCCTGGTGTTTTTATTTCGTAGTTTTGCCAATACAAAACAAAACCAATTTAGCCCGTGACAGATTCAAGTACTGGAACAACATTTTGGCAGAGGAACAGCACATCGCACCGTCCGTTCTATCTGTATCCCTCGGCATACCTATAAGTCAGCAGGTCAAGTTGAAGCAGCCTCGTGTAATAGCGCCACTTCACTGGTGTCAACGCACCTTACAAGGACCTCTATTGTGTTTACGCATGTTTGCAGGCTGGAACCCCCTCCCCGTCTCTGAAGAAGCATGTGACATCACCGCCTGCCCCTGCCTCACCCGCTCCGCCGACTCCCACCAATCGGGAGCTGGGGAAAAACGGTCACGTGACTACACTCTACCCCCCCTCGGTCCCGGTTACCATGACGACGAGCGCTGGTCCAGGCAGCATCTTGCCGTGCTGAGAGGAAGAAGGAGAAGAAGAGGTGGAAAGAGGGAGGGGGGGACGAGCGGAGGCGGTGAGGACAGACGGAGAATATTAGAAAGACAACAAATCCCGGCCGGTGGATTTCCCATTGGATGCTCAGCTCCTGCTATCTGTACAGTAAGCCCTATTGAATTGGTTTTGGTCTGTGAAATTCTCCGCACTAAAGATGTCTGATTTTGTGGATTATGTTGTCATTGGACGTAATCTGTCAAATGAGCTTTTTTTGTGAAGAGTTTGGGGATGACCTCATGTGTAATTCCTTTGTTATGCTGGGAATGTGCATGAGCCTCACCTTGGGTACATACGGCTTTGTTTGGTGTTGGGCTTTTGACTGTCAGTGAATGGTCTGAGACAGGTCCCTGAGCAGAGGAGGGGCGTGGCAGGAACCAAGGTGCACAGAATGATTAGGTGAGGTTTCCTAATGTGCTGTAAGTGCGTCTGCTGGTTTGTGCGTGGTGTCTGGACGCAGCAGGAACCATTATAATCATCAGTTATTATCTCGTCTGTGACTCCTTCCTCTGAGTTTAGTCTATGTTTTCATTATCTGCAGTTTTTGCACTTTCAGACTAAAATGACATCCTCTTCGGTCCCCATGTGGTTTGTTTAATTAGCAAATGTGAACCGGGGCAGCTGGTTTAAACATAATGTTGTGCTTGTGGTGGAGTCTGAATCTTCTGTATCTTCATCTAAACATTGACTTGTATAAACAAAATACTGTATTTAGAGATCAAATGCTCCATATGTTTTTAATTGGAAATCTGCACTGTTTTTGTGTATCTTTTCATAGGCTCTGGCTTTGGTTCAAACAAAGCAGTATTTCCTGTGTACATTTAAATTACATTTACAGTCAGCTGTTAGTCTTCATCTGTGTAATGCACTGAAATGAAATCATCAGAAAAAGACATTGGGTCTGTTTTTGTACAGTTGTCTCATGTCCTCACAGACACTGTACATGAACTGTGTGCTCTTATAAGACACTTAACAGGCTGTATCAATTAACTGTAAGTGTATTATTGTTTTCCTAGTGCATAAAGAGTGATGCTACATTAGGCAGCCTGTTTCATGAAGCAGTGGTTCAGCTGTGACAGTTTAATCACATTGGCTGTGGCTGAGTCACTTGCCTCTTTACAAGAAGGTTATACGTTTGATTCTCAAACCTTTCTGTGTGGGGTTTGCATGTTCTCCCCGTGTCTGAGTGGATTTCCCCCCCACAACCCAAAAACATGCACAGTAAAATCATCCAGCCAAGAGTCCTGACAAAGCAGAGCTGGAGATCTGCTCCTTAATTTGCTAAAGTGTCATTGGCGGACGGTTCAAATGGAGAAGACATAGTTCTTTATGGAACAATAAAGTATTGGCCCACCTTAATCTTGTGCTGCCCACATGTTAATGTTAATTCAAAACTTCAGTCCAATATCTAACAAGAGATTACATCACAGCTGCAGGTGGAGGGCAGGAAGCAGTCTTTTCTGTTATGTAGGCCTGGCCTATTTTCATTGTAAATAAAGTCCTTAAACTTGACTTCATCTGATTTAGTGTTTATGTCAATAATCCCACTTAGGCTATCGCCTACAGCCCTAAAATATTAACACACAATGTGTAAAATCAATTCCAGCAGTGGCCTACTGTATTGTCCCCAGACTGTCCCATTCCCAACCTGAATCTCCCACAGCACGTGAAAGCAGCAGCGCCGCTGCGTCACGTTGGGAAAGACCAATCGGATTAAAGTGAGTTAAAACATACAGGCGCACACCAACAGCCCGCGGGGTCCTTCCCACTCAACTGTGTTCAATTGTGCCAGGATATAGTGCTTTTCCCCAACAAATAAGTTTAATTTGATCTATTTCTAGTATTATTACTAAGTATACAAGTATGTTTTAGGAATGTTTTTCCGCGTTACTATTTTGTTAGTCACCAAAGTTGCCAGCACGCCCCTCCTTCTTGCCCTGATGGTTCGGTCCGATCCCTCTCTGTCAGTTTCAAGTTGCGCCTTCTCCGCTCCTCTGGGTCTGCGCTCTGTCGAGATCATCTATAATTAAACCAGAGGATTCTGTGGATTTTACTGGAAAATCTGGGATTGTTACGAGTCATGGATTCATACTCTCGGTTTGTGGACGTATCATAAAGACTCGGGATCGTGAGGTAAAGTGATCCTGCTCTCCTCCTTTGACAAACGCGCTGCATTTTTAACATTGTTCTGAAATCCGTGGGCTGTTCCGTAGACTGTGGCCGTACCTCGGTGTGCTGAGGAATGCCATGCTTTAGTTTTACATGAACACTGAAGGCGTTTGCTCGTCCTTAAACCCGCGTGTGTCACTGTGAGCACACTGCATGTCGCTGTAATGGTGCATCCTTGGTGTTCTGCCAAGTCCTTGTTTCTACACTCGCTATAAGCCTGTTACAGGGCGCCCGGGCATGAAGATCCGAAGACTGGAGCCGTGCGCCTGCAGCTCCACTCTGTTACTCAGTATTGTGCAGTGTGTGACATACGGAATTTAATTTTATTACCAAATGTCACATTCTTTCACCTTTGCCGCAGTAAAGTTAAGGTTATAGTAGCCTACCTCACTGACGGAGACCAGAAATATAATCCCTCTCGATTATGTGCGACTCCTGGGGTCATTTATCAATCTTAATGAGATTGTATTGTATTATTTAGTTTCCTCTTTAATCCTTTAACTTCATGTCATCTGAATCATGGTGTCTGTAAATTGGAGAGGTCCCCCTGCCCTGATTTGACCTGGGGTTGCTTGCACAGATGTGTGGGGTTTGTTTTGGCGTCTGTGTCATGGAGTTCAGTAGCCAAAGTTCTGTTGATCTAAGAGACAATGTAATTTGACATGTTTATGCTTTTGCCCACAATCAATCATCATGAAAGAGTCTCAGAGTGGCTGTGAAGTTGTTTTTTCCCCTGATTAGTCGTGTATTTTTGTAGTGAGGTCTGTGGGTGGACGATATGCCAAATGAGTATCACAATTTTCTTGGAGCCAGAACACGATTTCAGTTTTTCTCAAATTTTGTGTAAACTTCTTCTATCCTTATACCACCCTAAAGATATAACTAAAGTCCTCTGCTTCTTCTGAAAGTTCACACTACATTTCATTTGGTTAAAGACGGCTGTCACTCCTTCTGTAGGTCTGTCACGATAAATACTATATTCACTTATCGTTCAGTATATGAAAGCTGGGGCGATATTTTTGGGGTCAGTATTTATTGTGTGTACATGTTCTTTGCACTACTGAGAAAGTTTGGGTTATATTTTGGTTCTATGATCAGCCGTAAAAGGTTGAATAAATACATTTTATAACTCATTACAAATACTAAAGGGTTTCATTGTGCTGTTTATTTATTGCAGCTCATGTTTTTTTTAAATAATATTGTAGATTTAATTCAGTTCAATATTATCCTTTATATTTACTTCTTTACTTATTGTGACAGGCCTTCCCCTCAGAGCATTGTTGAATGGAGAAAAGTGACTTTATTTGTTCAAGAGAAAATGAATCCTCGTATGTTTATTTTACCTAAATAGCATATCGTCATTGGGATTACGTTTTTATCATTGGTTTGTCCAGTGTTTTCCACAGATTTTGTTCAGACTGTGGTGGTACAAATACTTTCTATATTAGTATTTTTCTCTCATATAATTTATGGAGTTTAAATGTCACGTATTGCCTTTGTTTGGCAGTCGTTTTGGACAGTGGAATTCCTTTTCATGTTATATGTTACCAGCAACAAAGTGAGATTTTGTTATGCCAACGTCTAGTTCAGGGGTCATCAAACTAAGGCCCGCGGGCTGACTCCGGCCCGCCACGTCCCTTTAACCGGCCCCTCAGCTCCACTTGAGGCAATCCTCAAAAGTCGTCATGGCCTATTTTTCTCTTACCTTTATGTTATTGTTATTACAAAATAAATAAATGGAATATCTGTGGTATTTCAAATTAAAACAAAGTGTGAAGTACTTACTACTTTTGCAAACCACTAGTAACGATAAACAAATATGTTCCAGGGATTATGTGTTGATATAATATTGTGGATGGATAATAATTTCTACTCCACACTGAGGCCTGCTGGTCATTTTGGTCTGGGTCATACAATTCTGTTATAGGACCTACCCGACCCCGACCCCCGTCACAGTCAGGAGCGATAATGTGGCCCCTAAAGAAAAAAGTTTGATGACTCCTGGTCTAGTCCATGTTCTTTTTAGACTACGGGGGCCACCATAGTCTCTTCTATTAAGGGGCCTATATTACACTATTTTGAACATACCTGGGGTTGTATTTTGTTTTATTCACACATGTTTAACACACAAACCCTGCAGATTTAGGCTGAGTTCTTCTCTCAAACTGAAAACACTCTGTTCCACCTCGTTATGTCATGTGGTAATACAGGAAGTGCTCCACTGTGTTTTTAAACGCCATACACCTTCACTAGAATCATTTGGATGATTTCAGAATCAGTCCTGGAACTGCTGATCTCTACTGACTTCATGACATCAGAAGTTGGAACAGAGAATTTGGGGTTTTGGAGATGGAGACAGACTAATAATAAAGGGTTACTGAAACATGTGTGAATGAAACAAAACACCACTCCAGGTCTGTTTTTGAAGAGGTAACAGCGTTATAACATGGTTTAAAGCTCACAAGAGTCAGTTTTGCATAATATTGGACCTTTAATGAGAAGCACTGGCCTGGCCCTTCCCTGGTTTTTACAGTAACACAGATTGGCTCTGACAGTGTTCAGATTGAGAGCTGTTTCCGGTCCTGACAGGCGTTTCCTCAACACTAACCCTCCTCACTGTCTCTCAGTAGTGATGGACATTAGCTGTATTGATCTGTGATACTGACCTTTCGTGTCTGTCACACTGCAGTCTCTTCCTCACAGAACAGCCCCAAGATTACACCTTTTCTGATACAATGAATAGGCCTGTCATGATAAATTTAAAGCTTGATATGCTGCTAGAGAGAATTACTGTTACAAAAGATAATATTTAAACCACTTTATGCCACTGACAAAGCAGAATAATCCCATTGCTCTGCCTGGAATGTTCCACAGTATGACATTAAACAGCTCTACTTTACATTTATTCAATTACAGGTGGTTTTACTGCTCAGAAATACCTAGAAAAACAAACATTCTGACTTTGAGCGGGGTCGCCTCTCCACAGATCTGATCTATAACTTGGTCCGGTTTGGTCTCCATGAAGATAGAAAGGTTTAATGCCATACAGTGGAACATTCCAGAATCCAGACGAAGACAAAGCAATAACATCTCCACAGAGAAAAGCATCTGATAGACCCTTCACTGGAAATGTTACACAATGCACCTTTAAATAGACAGTATCATTAAAAAGTTAAAGTTTTTATTTATATAGAGCTTTTCACGGACATATTTCACAAAAACGCTTTACAGATCATTATTCATTCACTCCATACCCGTTACCTTTACCTTTAACTATTAAATTATCTCATGCAAAAATGGTCTAAACAGGCAGGCAATACATTTTAAGGAAACTATAATAAAAATGTACCATACTTTTTGTTTAGGGCTGCAACAAATTCACAAAACCCTGTATATATGAGATTTTTTTTTCAATCGTGTATATAGTCCAGATAACAATTATTTGATTACTAATTTAGTTGACAGTTATCTCGGTAATCAATTAGCTGCAATGAATTCACTTGTTTCATATTGTTCCGAAGTATATTTTGTTTCTTTTATTTATGTTTTTCCATCTTCTGATTAATTACGTAAATGTGTGACTACCTATAATATTGTTTTTATATTGAAAATGTAAAATGGCATAATGAAACAGCAATTAGCCATAGAAGTTATTTATTCTACTCTCTACAGATCAAATCTTATCAAATAGAACAGAGAAATGGCTAAAATCTCCTCACTACTGCAAAGAAATTGTACGCACGAAAAATACCGAGGCCCCAAAAACGTTCTACCTTTCATATACCGAACGATAAGTCTATATTATTATTATCGTGATAGGCCTAAACATGGGGCGTTCTTTCTTCTTTCTTGTAAATGACTTTGTTCAGCTCTCTGTATTTCGTCCAAGTGTCTGTGTGAGTCAGCACAAGAACTCCGCCAAATTACACTCGAGTCTGAAAGATCCGGATATCGTAAAGGTCCTTAATATTCGAAAATTAACTCTTGTGAGCTTTAAGTCATGTTGTAATGCTGTTATCTCGTCAAAACATATCTAGAGTTGTGTTTTGTTTCATTCGCACCTGTTTGAGTAATCCTGTATGATCAGTCTGTCTACATTGCCAAAGCTCAAACGCTCTGTTCCACCTTGTGACGTCATGAAGTGGTAGTTTCCAAGTTCACAGCTGCAGTTTTAGCTTTAGTTCAGTGGAGATGGGCAATTCCAGAGGCTAAAATCATCCAAATGATGTATGATGATGATGTAGTGCTGCTTTATGCTTGTTGTTTCCTTACATTTACTGGTTTGTTCTGTCCATTGCATTACTTGTATCTGCTGTCTGTTTCCATTGTTGGTATCTTTAATTTCTTTACCATTTTGAAATCCTTTTATTTTATTGCAATATGATGATAGTTCTTGATGTTACCGAGCTGTAACAGTGACTCATTGTCCTCATTGTAAATAGTTCATATGGTTTAATGTAAAAATGTCTGAAGAATGCAAAAGAAACGCTCATTATGTTAAATTAGAAAAAGGGGTTGGATTAAATAAGTTTTCTTCTTCCCACTCCTTTTTGGGCAAATGTTTTTTGTTGTTGTTATTTCTATTATGATTGCACTTTTGTCATATGTATATGTAAAATAATTTAAATTGCTTAGCGAACGTGTATGGAGTTTAAAAACACAGTGGAGCACTTCCTGTATTACCACATGACGAGTGTTTCCAGTTCCAGAGCTCGGCCTAAATCTGCAGGGTTTGTGCGTTAAACATGTGTGAATGAAACAAAACACAACTCCAGGTGCGTTTGTCGTGAAGAAACAACGTTATAACAGACCAGAAAATAGCGTAATATGGGCCTTTTAAGACGTTATTGGTAGATTTTTTTAAAAACACTGTAATCACTGACAGTTGTATGGGAAAAATCTCTGAAGTGACCACCGACGCATTACTGTAAGTGTAACCTGAGAGCTGCTGTTAACTTTAATGGTTTTATTGCAGGATCTGGTGTGTGAGCTGCCGTAACATGCTAATGACATCATCCCAGTAGATAGTGAAGTTTGTGGTTACTACGAGATGGTTAAATGATCCTAAAACTGCAAATTCAGGTTTATCGCAGCTGTTTTTATAGTGTTATTGCTGTAATAGTGTCAAAAACGTAAAAATACCTGTCAAAAGTTTGGCCACACCCTTTCTTTCAGTGTTTTTTTTTTGTTTTCTTTATGTTTACTACCTTCTACATTTAAAGACATCACCTATATGAAGCCAGATATATAGAAGTTAAAGTTAAAGTTGCATTGTGTAACTTTTCTGGTGGAGGGTTTGTTATCTCCTCGACTTCTTGCTGTTGCTTTGTCCCGAATGCCCCACGGTTTTGCATTAAACGTATGTATCTATCTCCAAGCCAAGTTACATGTCAGATCTGTGGCGAGGCGACCCTGCTCATGGTTTTTTTAAGCATTAAAAACACTTCTAATTGAATAAATGCATAGATACGTTTAATGCTACTGTGGAATATTTCAGGCAAAGCAATAACATCTCCATGAAAAAAAATCAGATAAAAAAAATAAAAAATCAGACAGGCTCTCCACCGGAAAAGTTACATAATGCACCTTAAAATAACTCAACTAAATATTTTTATAGACTTTATTCAAATCCTCCTCTTTTCTCAGTGACTTTCATAATGGAGTCCCTGAAATGGTTTTCACTTCACAGCTGTGCCATGTCAGGGTCAGAGAATTCCAAATGTCCAAAACAGTGAAATTTTTTTTAAATTCAACTGAGTAATTTTGAGTTTATTTTTCGTTTATTACATTACTACATTTACCACATTTCATATTTAATTTAATTTAGTTTTTAGTTTATAGTTTTGATGCCTTCAGTGAGAATCTACAGTGTGAGTAATCATAGAAATAAAAAAGAAACAGAAATAAATGAAAAAGTATGTCCAAACTTTTGACTTCTGTCATAGGGATGCCAAGATAATTTGGTAATAATTTTGACTTTATATAATGCAGTACAATACAAAAAAAAGAAGAAGAAATTGAGTTAATAATAATAATAATAATAATAATAATGATAATGATAATGATAATAATAATAATGATAATGATGATGATAATAATAACAATAAAATAATTTAAAATACAAAAATAATAATAAATAAAAATAAAAAAATAAAAATAATTTCCCTTGTGGATCAATAAAGTTTGTCTAAGTCTAAAATTATATTAAGTATGCGTAGTATGTAATTTATTTTGCTAAATATTTGTAAAGTTTTGTGATCAATTTACATAAGTAACCATATATTTTTTTAAACTATGTAATGAATGGGGTTAAGTTTTAAGTTTCTTCTTCCCACACCTTTTTTGAGAAATGTGCTTTTCTGTTGTTTATTTAACATGTATATGTAGTAAGTGTATGATTATTGAGTCTCTCTTGGCACAAACTCGAAATAATAAAAACGAATCAATCAAAAACTTTAATCTAATACTCGGAAAAGTAAACCTATGGTAAACTGTCACTTTTTTATACAGCGCTTTTCCACCTTAAAGACACTTGAAGCGTTTTACATCAAGGAACCACTCGCCCATTCACACACACTTTGATACACCAGTGTACGCAGACTCTGGGGGCGAGGTGGGTTAAGTGTCTTGCCCAAGGACACGTCGATCGCATTCATCTGTGTGAGCTGGAATCACAACGACCAACTGAGCTACTGTCGCCCACTGAACCTAAATGTAAAATTAAATGGCTGTAAATGTCAAATTAACTTTAATTTATGGAGCGACTGTTGCTCAGTTGGTGTTTTTTCCACTGAGCCGAAGGTTGGCGGTTCAAATCCCACTCTCGACATAAAAAAAATGAATGTGTGAAAAAAATGAATGTGTGCTATTTAAGTGCTATGTAAAAATTTGACCTTTGACCATTTTACCATAATATTAAGTTTTATTCCATTAAAAAAAAATAAATAAACTGACTGGTGATGTAGGCTTATTCATGTATTCGTCGTGTTTCTTTTCACAGTAATTATAACTAAACTAAACTTTAAAATTGTGACAAAGTTGTAAAATGGAAGCTTTGGGCTAATCCGCCATGTTTATTTCCAGGCACATAAACCCAAACAATAGAAAGTAAATAAAAGAGCTCTGAATAACACTTCTGAGTGTTTTCTGATCTATGTTATAATGTTGTTTTCCCTTCACAAACATTCCTGGAGTTGTGTTTTGTTTCACTGGAATCATTTGGATAATTTCAACCCTTGAACTGCCATTCTCTGCTGAACTAAAGGTAGAAGGGAGCTGTTAACCTTTTGAGCTTTGGAGATGTAAACAGACCAATAATAAAGAATTACTCAAACATGTGTGACTGAAACAAAACACAACTCTGGGTGTGTTTTTGATGAGGTAACAACATCATAACATGGCTCAAAGCTCGAAAGGGTCTATTTTGCGTAATATAGGACCATTAAAAACACATGAGAGTCTTGTACAATGGCTGTAGTCTGGATTTCTCTATTTTCTCTACAGCTTTCTTTCATAATTTCAGTTCAGTTCAGTGGTTTTGCCTGGGGCCTTGCCCCCCATGGATTTGGAAAACACTGAGAGAACAGAGCAAAGGAAGTCCACTATAGACTCCTCCAGCTGTTTCGTGGGCAGCTGGACTCTTACCGACTGTCCACAAGTCTGGGTCTGGGGTTGACTCATCACCAGTGTTGCTTTTGGTAACATAAACTCCATCTCACATCAGTTAAAGCTGCATTGTGCAACTTTTCTGGCTGGAGGTTCCGTCAAAGGCTTTTCTTCATGGAGATTATTATTATTGCTTTGTCTGGAATGTTTCACGCATTGTTTGGTATTAAACCTTTCTATCTTCATGGAGACCAAACCAGACCAAGTGACCGAGTGGTCAGATCTGTGGAGAGGCGACCCTGCTCACAGTCAGAATGTTGTTTTTCTAGGTATTTTTGAGCTGTAAAACCACCTGCAATTGAATAAATGTAAAGTAGAGCTGCTTAAAGTCATATAGAAACAAGCAGGTGACCGACCCCCAACCAAAAAGTTACATAGTGCACCTTTAAACTGTCTATCACAAGGGAGGCGAGCAGGTTACAGCACTACACTGTATTACAAGTCAGGTCTGCGGAGAGTCGTGCCTATTCACAGAAGGAATTATTGTATTTTTGAGCAGCAGAAACACCCGTAATGAATAAATGCGGGATGGATATGTTTAAAGTCAGACCATGCAACATTCCAGGGAAAGCAATAACATCTCCATGGAGACGTTATGGAAAGTTACACAGTGCACCTTTAAGAGTAGAGCGGACAACTCCCTTAAATGCTGATTAAATGGTGCTTAAGTAATTTTGATCTTTGTACTCTGAACTCTACACAATCTTACTATGATGACAAATGTTTTCCTGGGAATTCAATGAAGTCAGCACATCACCTGATAGAAGCATTATAATGATACTGTTTTTATTCTTTTATTAAGAGTTTACAACAGTTCCAAGACTGATAATTGGACAGTCACACAGTTAATTACATCTGCACAACTAAATATTCTAACATGTTTGAGTAGAGAAACGTCGGAACTGCTTAAAAGGTCCTTTATTATGAGAAATTGACTCTTATGAGCTTTAAATCATGTTATAATGTTGTTCCCGCCGCAAAAACAGACCTGGAGTTGTGTTTCGTTTCATTCACACATGTTTAAGTAACTTTATTATTAGTCTGTCTACATCTACAAAGCTCAAAATGCTCTGTTCCACCTTGTGATGTCATAGTGGTGATAGTTTTAAGTTAACTTGGCTAACGTTTATCTTTTTATTCAATAGAGATTGGAATTTCCAGGTCTGAAATTATCCAAATGATTCTAGTGAAGGTGTATGCAGGGATGTAACAGTATCCAAATCTCACAGTACGATTTTTATTGCAATATTTTGAAGAATTTAACAGAATTGTAGGTATGCTACTTTTTGTTTTTAAAATACCTTGACCAAAACCTTGTTGCGAATCATTACTGTCATAACTCCAAGATGTAAATGATATAAAAGATATTTCTTCATGTTGTTTGGATCATGTTCTTTATAGTTCCCTTGGTTTATAATCTGTTACTACAATAAAACAATGAATTTAAACAATGACTTGTAATTCGATATATTGTGACAGGCCACGATATTATTAGAGAGACGAACACAACCTAAATATACAACATTATAACTTATTGTAGATCAGAAAATAACATAATAATATAGGATCCTTAAAGATTTACCACACCTCGCTCCCAATTAGCCAAACCGGTTTCTTTGTGAAGTTTTTCCACATGACTTGTAAGTTGATTTTCTTTTTAATTTGCCCAGTCAAAGATTAGTCTCCACGTTTTTCCTGTTTTTTTTTTTTTTTTATCTAACGGTTCAAAAGTAGGTCAGTGTGGCAAGTACATTCCACAGTCTGCGCTGCTGTTACTGTTTACATTTTGTCACTCTACTGACCCTTGAACACTGGAATCACAATCAGAGTCTCCTTCTAGTCAAAAAATCACTGTCGGGAAAGCAGAATAAAAGACTTACTGTTTACCTTTTAGGTCGAGGGACAATATTACGCTATTTTCTGAGCTACTGTAAGTTATAATGTTTCCTCATCACACACATACCTGGAGTTGTGTTTTGCTTCATTCACATGTTTAACGCACAAACCCTGCATATTTAGGCAAACTTGAACTGGAAACTCTCATGTTTTTAAAGCTGTGATGTTATTTGGTAATACAGGAGATGCTCCACTGTGTTTTTAAACTCCACACACCTTCACTAGAATCATTTGGATCATTTCAGACCTGGAATTGCCAATCTGTTAACTTGAAAACTACTAATAATGACTTGTACTTAGCGAACATTTATTGATTGATTGATTTCTTTATTTATTTTATTAAAATGCCCCTTGAATGCGCCATTTCGTTTTCAAGGGGGTCCAAAAAACACAAAACATTAGTAATACACAATACAATACAGTACAATACAATACAATAGACAGAATACAAAACTTACAGGTTTACATTACAAAACATACACACACAACAGTGCAACAGTACCTGATTTATATATATAAAAAAATATAACAACAATATAAACAAATGGTAAAATAATAATAGAACAAACAGAAAAATAAAAATAAAAAAAGACAAACTAAAAACATAAATCGATCCACATCCACAAGGGAATTTTTTTTGGACACAGTAGCTCACACATCACAATATATTACAAAAACAAATAGCAACAATATAAATGGTGATAATAAATTCAAAATAAATAGCAAAAATAACAATGATTAACAATAAATAACATAATTATATAAATGTGTAAAAAAAATGACATCACAGGGTGGAACGGAGCATTTTGAGTTTTGGAGATGTAGACAGCCAAATAATAAAGGATTACTCAAATGTGTGAATGAAACAAAACACAACTCCAGTTCCGTCTTATCAGAGTAAATTTCGCGTAATATTGGACCTTTTAAGCAGTGCTGACATTTCTCTAGTGAGTCAGTAAGTCCGTGGGGTAGACAGACCTGCCGCTTATCTGTTATTATGTGCATGAAAATTTCCCCCGACACGCACACAAACAGAAAATTCTTTGAGAAATGAGTTGCGAACTTTGTATCTCCCACTCTCGACCTACTTGGAAATAGAACAAAGCTCCTATTCAGCACTTTTGGCCTATTACATGTTGATTCAAGTGGAGCTGTAATAACTTCACATTTCACACTGTCATGCTCTGTTGTCAGCCATTCACCAGAACATAATATTTTAATACGTTGTGTTCACTGGAATTTGATAACGTCATGATTTAAAATGGAGGGCATGGTTGGTGCAAATCTATGGGAAATTCACTGTTTTTGAAGGAAATATTGCAATTTATGAACTACAAATGTTGAACCTCTATGATGTTAGAGATTAGGTCACAAACTAAAATTAAAGTCTGTCAAGTGAACAAAAGTTAATCCAAGCTGCTTCTTCAGTTTTCGGTCAGACGCTGGTGGACACCGCCTTATATCTGCCTGAAGGGAAGAGCTAACTACCCTGAAATTACTCTGAAACTACTTGTTTACAGTTTGGAACCTGGAAGACTGAGGGATTTCACAAATTTCAGCAGTAATCTTAAAGGTACACTGTGTAACTTTTTTGGTTCGCACCTGGTTGTGTCCATGGAGATATGCTTTCCCTGGAATATACCACAGTATGGCAATAATCTATCTTATTATGTAATTATAGGTGTTTTTTTTAATAATAAAACAATACCTTATTAAATTAATCAATCAAACCTTGAAAAATATGCATTCTACTGTAAGTGGGCCCTCCTCTCCGCAAATCTGACCTGTAAATTAGTTTTGTGCTTGTCTCCATGGTAATAGATAAGTTTAATAGCATACTGTGAAAAATTCCAGGCAAAGCAACAACATCTCCATGGAAAGTTACACTGTGCACCTTTTAAGTCTTAAAGGGCTTATAACTAACAACAATCGCGTCTTTGGGGTTGAAAAATGGCACCACTTTCTGCAGATATTGTGCAAACATAATTTCACACGTCTCTCACACATACAAATACAGTCTCAAGCTCGCGAGCATCAGCCAACAGTTTTTCAGTTTTGTTGGAAATCAAACACCAAAACAGGACCATGAACGCTCGTATTGATCACAGCCCTTGAGCCTGTTTTAAAACTTTTCGTCAGCGTTTGCCAATGTGTGCATCGTGTCACCATGACGACTGAACATTCCACCATAGAGATGCAGGTTAAACACCCTCAGCACTGCAGAATATCAGTAAACCTCGGTCAAAGAATATTGTGTAATGTTAATTTCAGCAGGGCATGAGCTTAAACTCTAGATTCACTGCTTTACCTGCCCTCTCGTCAGTCGGTCTGCTCTGTATCCTTCTGCAGTCTGTGTTTAATGTTGAATATTGTGCTTGTTCAGACCAGAGTGGCCTCCAGCTGCTTCACTCACCTGACGCGTGTCACATGCTCGACTATATGCATGTTTCTTTAAATAGTTCTGGTCATTTCTATTGCAGAACACTAAATATCACTGATACAACTAGAGATGGACTGATATATGTTGTTTTTTGTTTCTGTTGTGTTCTGTTTTCTTACTTGCACAAAATAAATACATAAATTAATGAAAAATATCGTTTGGCCAATATATAGGGCTGATATTTGCACTTTTTAGCAAATCGCCTCTCAGCTTTAAAGGTGCACTGTGTAACTTTTCTGGTGGAGGAGCTGCCACTTGCTTGTCTCCCTGGAAATGATATTGGTTTGTATAGAATGTCCCGGTGTGGCATTAAATGTATCCATCTTGAATTTACTCAATAACATGGGTGTTTAGTAGGGATGTAACGATATCCAAATCTCTCTGTACCATATTTTCACGATATCCAACTCATGATACCATATATATAGCAATATTTTATGGAAGCTAAGAAACAAAGTACTTTTTCCTTTTAAAGTGCCCTGTTAAGCCTTTGTTACTGTTTAAAATACAAAGAATTAACAATTTTAAAGTGCTTAATAACTGTTATTTCTTCATGTAGTCTGTGCTGAAACTGCAAAGGATTATGGTCTATGTAGTTCCCTCTGTTTTTTAGCTATTGCTGCACCGAAACAATGAATTCAAGCAAAGAAACATGTAATTCGATATATTGTGATGGCCCACGACGTTATTGAGACTTTTGACGATACGTTATCACGATATTTCAGTTACTGTTACATACCTAGTTTTTATTTACCTAAAAACATGCATTCTTATTGTTAGTGGGCTCGCCTCTCCACCAATCTGATATGTAACTTGGCCATTTGTCGTCACCTGCTGCTGTCTCCATGGAGATAAATAAGTGTAATACCATACTGTGGAACATTTCTGGTAACATCTCCATGGAGAGAAGCTGGGGACCTCCTGCCTAAAAAAATACACACAAAGCTTTATTTGAACACTTAAAGGTGCATTGTGTAACTTTTCTGGTGGAGGGTCTGTCAAATGCTTTTCTCTATGGAGATGTTATTGCTTTGTCTGGAATGTTTCACAGTATGGCAAACCAGACCAAGTTACAGGTCAGATCTGTGGAGAGGCGACCCCGCTCACAGTCAGAATGCCTGTTTTTCTAGGTATTTTTGAGCTATAAAACCACCTGTAATTGAATAAATGTAAAGTAGAGCTGTTTAATGCCATACTGTGGAACATTCCAGGCAGAGCAGTGACATATCCACAGAAACGAGCAGGTGACGGACCCCCAATCTAAAAGTTACACAGTGCAAATTTAAATGCAAATAGATCACTGGTCAAAACGTGACGGCACAGCTCTCTTGAAGGTTTGCGGTAAAAATGGGACTGTTGGTGAGTTTGTTGTAAATAAAAATGACACAACTTGCCGAAAATCATTAAAATCGCCCCTACATATCAGCTCCAGAAGATATCGGCAGAGCTCACTGACCATCAGTCTCTCTGGTATCGGTATCAGCATCGGCCATGAAAAAAACCCATATTGACCGATCTCTACATACAACTACTACTACTACTACTACCACTACTACTAAATACCATCTGAACTGTCATCTGCCCATCGGCCCCTCACAGATTAGAGTGTGTGTGTGCGTGTGTGTGTGCGTCTGTGTGACAGGATTATGACACAAGTGCTGTTGGATGTATTGACTTGTGGTACTGTATCTTTACAACTGTACATATTATGGTTATTTTCTGATCTATGTTATAGTGTTGTTTCCTCATCACAAACACATCTGGAGTTGTGTTTTGTTTCATTCACACATGTTTGACACACAAACCCTGCATATTTAGGATGATTTCTTCTCTCAAACAGAAAACAACCTCTGTTCCACCTTGTGATGTCATGTGGTAATACAGGAAGTGCTCCACAGTGTTTTTCGACTCCATACACCTTCACTAGGATCATTTGTATGGTTTCAGTCCTGGAATTTCCAATCTCTACTAAACAAAAGGTAAAAGGAGCTGTTAACTTGGAAACTACCACTACATGACATCACAAGGTGGAACAGAGCATTCTGAACTCTGGAGATGTAGACAGAGTAATAATAAAGGGTTACTCAAACATGTGTGAATGAAACAAAACACCACTCCAGATGTTTTTGAGAAGGTAACAGCGTTATAACATGGCTTAAAGTTCAAGAGTTGATTTTGCGTAATATATGACCTTTAAATGCTTGGGGGCTTTTAACTGAGTGGCCATTTCCCTGCAAGTAAAAGCATTTGGTTTGGAGAAAAATGTCATACTTTGGAGGACAAATTGGACTGCTTTGTGTGTTAAATGGTAATGATTAAAGCTCTGTCTTGTTTATGGTCTATGGTCTATAACTATATTTGGTGTTTCTGGGGAAGAAAATATGAGGGGAAATAACATGATTAATTTTCTTACCAGTGATGTAACAATAACCGAAATATCTATCGCATCATCAGAAGTCTCGGTGCAGCAATAAGCTAAAAAACAGAGGGAACTACATAGACCATGATCCTTTGCAGTTTCAGTGCAGACTACATGAAGAAATACCAGTTATTAAGCACTTTTAAATGAATTATTTGTATTATAACAGTACCAAAGGCTTATCAGGGCATTTTAAAAACAGAGGAAACAACACAGACCATGATTCTTTGCAGTTTCAGTGCAGAGTAAGCACTTTTTAATCTTTAATTCTGTGTATTATAACAGTACCAAAGGCTTATCAGGGCGTTTTAAAAGGAAAAAGCACTTTGTTTCTTAGCCTCCATAGAATCATGAGTTAGATATCAGCTCCTATTTCTTGTAAAAAGTCAGGTTTGCTTAATGAATGCTATTATTTTAGACTTAAGAGGCAGTGTAGTTTAAACAGCGCTAAGTCCATAAACTAGTGTGCTTTGCCTGCGCCTCTCACGTTACACTTCCTAGTTCCTCGGCTGCAAGTCTGTAGTAACCAGATAAGGCAGCTCAGCGCTCTCTGCTTGGAACGCCATGCAAATTGAGTCATAGTATAGCCAAATGAGTGAATCTGGATAAAGGTCAGGCTTTGTGTGTGTTTTATTTGCCCTTTGTGGTCATTACATTTAAAATCTCTTTATTTCTATGAGCGCATTTGCATCGATCAGCGGATTTCATAGTGTCGTAACTGCTATACCCACAGATACTAATGAGTTGTATCAAAACTAGATCCTGATAAAAGGACAAAATTTGACCTTTCCAGAATAGTTTTAAAATGGTCTTTTTGATCTTTATCAGAACTACTATAGACCACATGTATGGAAGATAAATTGTTTCATCAGACTTTGAATTTTAAATGCCGTTGAATTTCTCACTTTTAATTTTTTACTCTGAAAATGTTTGAATTATTTTTATTCTGAATGTCAGTTAATGATATTGTATGTGTACATTTTCAAAGTGTTTAAAATTCAATATAAAAAAATAACCTTTTAAATATTCAGCACAAATATTTTCAAACCCTCAAAATTTAAGTCAAAATTCAGAGTGTAAAATTTGCAGTGAAAAAATTTGCAGCAAAGATCCAAGATGCCAAGGCAGAAGCAATCGATCCAAAGTGATCCGATCTTACTTAGTAACAAGCAGGAAATGGTGCAGTGAAGCGATCTGATTGGTCAGAATTCACCTCATCAAAACCTCATCTCTTTTATTTGTTAAGTGTAAACCCCGCCCACGTACGAGAACCATTAGGAAACAGCCTCTGTCCTCACTCACACAGGATCGATTGCTTCTGCCTTGGCATCTTGGATCTTTGCTGCGAATTTTACACTCTGAATTTTGACTGTTGAATTTGAGGGCTTGAAAATATCTGTGCTGAATATTTAAAAGGTGAAATTTTTATTTGGAATTTGAAACATATTGAAAAAGTATACTTAAAATTTAAGCAACTAAAATTCATAATAAAAATAATTCAAACAAAACTTTTTAGAATAAAAAAACCCAAGGTGAGAAATTCAGCGGTATTTAAAATTCAAAATCTAATGGAACAAATTATCTTCCATAAACTTAAGACTTGAGTGTAGGGTCAGACAATGGCAATTTTCCTCAAAAAACGCTGTTAACTTGATGCAGATTTGATCCAGTTATGCTGTGTATTTGTTATTTATCCTGCAAGTCACAATTGAACAGCTATGAATAAGTAATTATGAGATTTCCTAGGCCTAAACCAGCCAGTGAAGAGGCCCAAGCAGGATATCGACTGAACTGATATCATGGGACCTTCTAATAGCAAAAATTTCCCCAGTATTGGAATAAAAAATAAATGAATAAATAAAAGTCATCAGTCATCATTGTGATATTGACTTTTTCTTAATATTGTCCACTTTTAACTGCAGTAATCAGGCGTTTTTGGTTCCCAGAGCATAACTAAATATTGCATTCATTTTTTCTGTATTGTTTTGGGATAATTGTTTTGTGATGGTAGAGTTGGGTGATATGGTGATGCAAATCAAATCACAATCTCACCCCTTTTATCATTCAGTACATCTTTGTTTAGTGCAGCTCTAAGATCAAACACAGGCAAATAGTTGTAGTCTAAATCTGTGGATTATTTGCATATAAAGTGTTTGGATTTCTATTACATTTTGGGAAGAAATTCTAGCAGGTCTGTTGTCCACATTGTTCAGTTGAGATGGCATCTTGGCACAGTGCGGGCAGAGGTGGTGCCATGGGGCTATTAAAATAACTGGAGGGTATTGTTGGTTTGGAGCTGTTTCGAGTTGGCTTAGTGGTCACTCGTTGGTACTACAGCAAAAAAATCCCTCCTGCCCAGAAAGCTTTTTTCCCATAGAGTGTAATTTAATCACAAACTGCTCTTGTTAAGCTGACAGGGCATCTACAGCTTGGAAAAAGGTTAAATTTTGTGGCGATTTGTACCTATTTTCGCATCATAACCTTTTCCTCAGCTCAAAATCCATCAGTTGTCTGCTATGACCTGGCTACTCTCCCTCTGTTTGGTTAGAACAGTCACATGGTTCGCAAACACTACTGCGGATGGTCTGTGGGTAGAAGCGCCACTAGACGTACCTAGGTGCTAAAGGCTAATCTAGAGACATGTGCCATTGACTCGAATGGACGGCCATGTTTAGGCCCTGGGGCTTGGGTCGTAGGCAAGGAAAGTTTATTGGTATAGCTCAGTTCGTACACAAAGTAATTCAAAGTGCTTTACGGAATAAGAATGACATTAAAATCACAATACAAACAAATCAAAACATAAGCAATCATCATAAAATTAAAATTAAAAGAGAAGAGTGCCAAATGAAAACCTTTCAGTCATGCAGCTAAACAGAACAGTTTTGAGTCTGGATTTAAACATTGTCAAAGTAGAGGCCTGTCTCATATGTTCAGGAAGTGCACTCACACTAGGACTTAAAAACCGTGCTGTGCTCAAGCGTGATTTTGTGGAGGGTTCTATGGCCCGCACTCACACCCCATGACTCACACCTGCACCACCGAACCGAGCCACGGCCCGATGACGTCATCATACGGCACTGTTTGTTTACATGTCGTGCAGTAGAGCTATCGCTTTTAGCGGAGAAAGAAGTTCAGCGGCAGAAATATCTATTAAATAATGAGACAGTTATGAGTCCTCTTATGATACGCACTCCTCTGAGTTTATGGATATAATAACAGCTCGGAGGTGTCACAATCCTTGAAAGTAAGCACGAATTTACCGTGTGTTTTGAAGTGGAGTTTATTCATTGTTTTCCTCATGAGAGCAACATCAGCGCACACACAGGGCTCATATAGTAAAGTTGTGAATGTGCTTTGGCCCACCTCCTAAAACCGGGCCAAAGTCCCAAAGCACTCACACTGGACAAACGTACCGCGCTTTAGGGACTAAAGTCCTGGTGTGAGTGCACCCTAAGGTTGTCAAAAATACTGATACCCAGGCCAGGTATTAATTGACAGCTGTGCCATGAAAGAAAGTGACATGTTAAAGCTGTGGTAGAAACGACAGACCACTAGCAGTAACTCCAGTGTCCTTATTTTCTTGTAATTCTCAGCCAAGTAAAGCAATCCATTTTATAAAAACATGAAGGGGGTGAGTGAGAGCTTCAGGGGATTCTATCTTAGTTAAAGTCCACAACAGGTGCTCCTCAAGGACAAGGCTAAAAAGCTAAAATAACAAAGGGAAAATGATCTTGCTTGTAGTGGAAAAAACTCACTGTGATAGAGTGAAAAGCGGTCAAAAAGTCTAAGGCTCTGTTGGAAATATAATAAGCCCAGTGTAACTATTAAAGGACTTTGTTGGAATTATAATTAAAACTAAAAAGTTAAATGTGCATTGTGTACCTTTTTCTGGTGGAGGGTCCGTCACCTGCTTGTTTCTATGGATATGTCATTGCTCTGCCTGCAATGTTCCACAGTATGACATTAAACAGGTCTACCTTACATTTATTCAATTACAGGTGGTTTTGTAGCTCAAAAATATAGAGAAAACAGGCATTGTGACTGTGAGCGGGGTCGCCATCTGGTTTGGTCTATATGAAAATAGAAAGGTTTAATGCCATACTATGAAACATTCCAGACAAAGCAATAACATCTCCATAGAGAAGAACATTTGATGGACCCTCCACTAGAACCTTTTAATAGTTACATGGGACTCGTTATAATTCCATGGACTTTTAAACGCTTTTTACTCTGTCACAGTAAGTTTTTATACTACAAGCTTGATTATTTTCACTGTCCATCCATTTTATATTTGGGGGTTTTCCATATTGGCGTATTAATGTGGCAGCCTGTTTATTGTACTTTTTATGTCTTCCGGAATGATCTTTGGCCAGATCTGTTTGAACCCCACAGTCCTGTGAGCCTGGAGGAGCCTGGAAGTGAAGGGCCCAGCTGCACTTTGCATTGGAGCTTTCGGAAGTCGATTTGATTCAAAAGCCAGATGGTCCGGAGACGGTAGCAAGTAGGTTTTGGTCAACAAGCGTTTGTATACTTAATGATCCTGGAGAATCTGTGTGTCTCTCTCTTTTTGACAAGTGAATATAACAGAATTTGTAAAGAAAACCAGACTATGATTTGTTTATGGATTTGTTGAAACGAAAATGTCAGAATCCTAAAGCGATTTCTCTGTAATTGGTTTATAAAGAAGTGATATTAAAGAAGACTTATTGTGCTTGTGTCTGCTCTATAGCTGTAATCTATGACAACTGTGGATCATTGTTATAATTTGCACATTTAAATCGTAATATTCATCTAAAACAACTTAAGAAACAAGTCCGCTAAGTTCCGCGTTTAGAAAACTGTGGTGCCCAATGAGAGCTGACGTCGCCATAAATGTCATCACAACAAAGAGCTGTGTAGCTGTCAGCGCCTCCTATAGCTGCGTTTCAGACATCACAACGTTCAGTCCACCTTATTCTGGAAGTCGCCATCATCATTGGGTTCGATTATTTTGTATGGGGCCAATCTTGAAAGCAAAGAAGTTGAATAAAGACGATAAAGCCGTTTTAAAGCCTCCCAAAGAATATGTGCTTTGAACATTGAACATTTTATACAAATTATCTGACTTTATGTCATATTTAAGATGCAAACGTTTCCCAAATTCTCCACTGACATGATTTGGGTGCCACCAGAAAAAAGCGCAGTTTAGGAGCGGAATAAGGTGGATAGGTCAATAATCTTTAATACAGATGGTGGAAAACTAAAATTAAAATGCAAATTTGTGTTGTAATGCAGTGAGTTCTTGGGTCTAGTCACTCATAGAAATGATCAGGTTCAACATTTGTGAATTTACCCTGTACTTTGCCATTGAATAAAAGGTAATCAATAGGGAAATCTGTCTCTCTTGCCCCCCCATCTGGCAGTATGACATCATTACATTCTGGAATTTGAAAACCATCCAGGGAGTAGCGCATTTTTTTTCTCACATGGACCAAAACGACTACGCGAGTCACGTGACGCTGCCAAAAAATAAAATAAAAATAAAATAAAATTGATTTTACATAGCAGTGAGCATATTCCAATGACGATAAAAACGAGGATTGACAATAAGTATGGATGGGACCAGATCTCACGAGACCAATTTGCCACAAGATCGTGCAGACATGAGGAAAATAATCTTGTGAGTTTTTCCCCCATGTGTTTACATTTGGATTGCACAAAAAAGGGTTGAACACTGGTGAATTAATATTTTGAGACGCTGTAGTTCCAAAAAGCAATGCAAAAATGACAAAAGCGCTCAATGAAACGTATAAAAAATGTAAAGGCCAAAACTGTGACCTGAACGCCACAATTTAATTCAAATTCATATCAAAATCTCGTCTTGTCTCGATCTCGTGGTCCTTATCTCGTGTCTAGTCTCGTCTTGTGAGAATTCTGTCTCGTCCCACCCCTTACAATAAGCGATTAAAGATTGCTCAAACATGCACGAATCACTCCAAAAACAACTTCAAGAAAGTAAATGAGAAGGAGTAACAAGTATACCATGGTTAAATGCTCTGAAACAAGTTGATTTTTGCATTATAAGTCTGCTTTAACTAAAATGACAAAATCCTAAAGCTAATGTTTGCATTGCAGTAAAGTTCCAGGCTGGTGCTATTGTTTGTTGCCATGCGAGTGTAAAATTGGATTAGATTTGCTGTCAAAACATTGCAAGAGTTGAGTAAATGGACTGTTTACATCCTGCTGGAATCTCTGATGCATCTGTCGCAGTGCTGCCGTGGAATTGGCTTGTTCTCAATATCGTCCTGTTCTGATCACCGTGAGTCTGTCCTCAGGTTTAAAAGCTCGACAAAACAATGAAATAGCAATATTCACCCGTTAATATCCACATTTACAGATCACAGAGTATTTCAGTAGCCTATTTTTAAAGGGCTCATATTAGGCTATTTTCTGATCTGTTATAATGTTGTTTCCTCATCAAAAACACACCAGGAGTTGTGTTTTGTTTCAATCACACATGTTTAATGCACAAACCCTGCATATTTAGGCTGAGTTCTTCTCTCAAACGGAAAACACTCTGTTCCACCTTCTGATGTCATGTGGTGATATAACAGAAAATGCTCCACTGTGTTTTTAAACTCCATACACCTTCACTAGAATCGTTCACACCCTGAGCGCCTGAGAGAGTGGCAGCTCCTGAGGTTCTTCCTGAAAACAACGACCTTTTTAAGTTACTCTTGTTTTTATTTTATTTTTATTTACTCTATCTGGCCAATATTTTTCAAATAATTTCCCTTGTGGATCAATAAAGTTTGTTTAAGTCTAAGTTTGGATAATTTCAGCCCTGGAATTGCCAATCTCTACTGAACAAAAGGTAAATAAAAGGTAGCTTTTAAATTGAAAACTACCTCTTTATGACATAACAAGGTGGAACAGAGCATTTACAGATGTGACGATGTAGACAGACTAATAATAAAGGATTACTCAAACATGTGAATGAAACAAAACACAATTCTGGGTCTGTTTTTGATGAGGTAACAACATTATAACATGACTTAAAGCTCACAAGAGTCAATTTTGAGTCATATAGGGCCTTTTACGTTACTACTTCATGTGAAATACTGTGATTATATGCGGTTGTTACGCTGAAACGGAGTAACCCACTGGCCTAATCTGGAGCTCTTATTTCAGATTAGAGGATGATGTAATGCTGCTAGTAAAAGGGCTGTTTATCTGCGCAGTGCTGCAAACGGCCAGTGTCAAAATACATGAATGTTCAGTCTGATGTTTCAAACTGCGAGGCCAGTTACAAAAGCAGTTGCATGTTGTTTTCAATTTAATATTTTTTTATATATAACAAAACAAAAATAGACAAAACAAGAAAAAAAATAAATAATAAAAAAAAAAATAAATAAAAACAAAACCCTCCCACTCTCATCTCACAAGTTGCATACATTTCTTTTATTTTTATATTTTTTTCAATTTTGAAATTATACAAAACAAAAAATAGAGAAAACATAATAATAATAATAATAATAATAATAATAATAATAATAATAATAATAATAATAATATTTTAATCTTTTTTTTTCAGTTTTGAAATTATACAAAAACGAAAATAGAAAAAAAAAATTAAACACACTATCACATACAAGTTGCTTTTTATGTATTTATTTTTTTAATCTTGAAATTATACATTAAAAATAAATAAATAAATAAATAAAATAAAAAATAAAAATAAAACCCTCCCACAGCCCACCCCTGTGTCCACAGTCACCTCACTCATTGCATATATTTCTAACGTTAGTGGCTCAGTGTTTCAGTTGCCGATTTCATTCCCTGTTGATTTATGGAGAAGGCGTTCTTGTGATGGTCCAAGCAGAGCCATGTTCGATGAAATATGGGGTATTTTTGTTGGCTCAGGTCTTTCCTGCCGACTGCCGCTCATCTCTTAAACCCGTGTGAAAAATCCTCCCTGCATCTATTTAAAGAGGGGATGTTTTACTATGGGCTCTTATTAACTGCTAACATAACATATTCAGATCACCATGTTACCTTTTATTGTTCTGGAAATGCAAAATTCACTGAGAACAACGTATTAACATGTTTTATTAGCACGGAGAGCAAAGGGAGGGGATACTAAGTCACTCCCCCTTCAGAACGCCATCTTGCTAATTAAACTACTGCACATCACATCAGGTTTGTGAAACTGTAGTGTATTGTTTTGTATCATGCTTTCGTATATTTATGGAGAATTGTTATGTGGGAGCATGGGTGACGTAGGCTTGTGGGCGGAGCATTGCACAAAATCTTACAGCGAACTGAAGGGTTAGAATAGGGCTTGGGAGAAAATACTGAAACACGCATGGATAAACCCTAAAACTTCTTCAGGCATGTTTTTATTGAACAACGTTATTACATGGTAGAAAGCGCCAAAAAGTAAATGTTGTAAATACCCCCTCTTTAATGCAGTAGAGTTATTGTTTGTCATTTTGGTAAAGGACATAGTCACAGTGCCAACCATGTGCCTGTCTAAAGCTTTTGTAAGATCATTGAATCCTTCAGAATGTTTTTGTGAAATTCAGTGTCCTTTGTGGTAGTTAAACCTAAACCTTTCTTTTCACATTGTACTATAACGTTACATTTTCAAGGCTGAAATGTTATTGACCATTGTCTGTTTCACTTGGTTATGATCTTTTTAAGCCCTAAGAGGCAACTGCTGCTGTGATTTTGGAATTTATAAAAATAAACTGAATTAAATTGACTAACTGCTGTTCTTGTCTCTTGTGTTTCAGAATGAGGGTGTCGGAGGCAGGGAGGTAGAGCCCTCCACTTGGCTGACAGAGGTAGTTCCCGGGCTGGGGCTGGACCCACAGACCCCTGCCTCCGGGGGGGCGCGCTCACCCCGCTCTGAGTCCGGACCATGGGGGATGGAGGCGCTGGCGCTGCCGGAGGTGACGGCGTGAACCGCGCTCATGTGCTCTTTGACAGTTTCGTCCAGGCCTCCACCTGTAAGGGGACGCTCAAGGCCTTCCAGGAGCTTTGCGACCACCTGGACGTCAAACCCCGGGAGTATAAAGTCTTCTATCACAAGCTCAAATCCAAACTCAACTACTGGAAGGCCAAAGCTCTGTGGGCCAAACTAGACAAGAGGGCGAGTCAGAAAGAGTACAAGAAGGGCCGTGCTTGTGCCAACTCCAAGGTACTGCTTAGTCATTACACGTCATTTGAGATGAGATATAAAACATCGCTGCCTCTACATTTGATCTTTTGTGTCTTTGGGCTCTTGTAATGTGATGCTTGGTCTTTACACCTGTTAACGGTCTTTGATTGCTTTTGAAAGGGCACTTCAGGGACACTTGTCTGGCTCTGTCAGCACACTTTAAAATGGATTAGTGTGTCACAGTTTAGTTTGTAGTAAAACAGATCAAACCCCATTTATCATGCTACCTGAATCATTGTTTCATTTCATTGGTGTCTAGTCTAATATTATAACTATAACACTTCCTGATGTGTGTGTGTGTGTGTGTGTGTGTGTGATATGTGTATGCGTGTGTGTGTGTGTGTGTGTGTGTGTGTGTATGTGTGTGTGTGTGTGCAGTGTCTCATCATTGGGGCAGGACCATGTGGTTTACGCACAGCCATCGAGCTGGCTTTCCTGGGGGCCAAAGTGGTGCTTCTGGAGAAGAGAGACGCTTTCTCCAGAAACAATGTGCTCCACCTTTGGCCTTTCACCATCCAGGACCTCAGGGGCCTCGGAGCCAAGAAGTTTTATGGGAAGTTCTGTGCCGGTGCTATCGATCATATCAGTGAGTTCACATTCAGTTTTAAAAAATGGTTTGGAAAAAAAACAAACAAACAAACACGATAGACATAAATATTTTATGTTGTTGCAGGTATTCGTCAGCTGCAGCTAATGCTGCTCAAAGTGGCTCTCCTTTTAGGTATTGAGATTCATGTAAATGTTGAATTCAAGGGTCTTATTGAACCTCCAGAGGACCAGGAGTCTGAGCGTAAGACTGTCTCTTTCTAAAGTTCTACTCGAGTTATTGTTGTGTAATGTTACATAAGCTGTGCTCCTCCACAGGGATTGGCTGGAGGGCTGACGTTCTGCCCCGGACACACCCTGTGAGCGAGCTGGAGTTTGATGTCATCATTGGGGCAGATGGAAGGAGGAACACACTTCCAGGCAAGTCTCCACAGCTCTGTTTATTGTATAATCATGTAGCTTAAATGTCAGCTCTGTGCACCATGCGCACACTTCTGTTCACTGCTGGTTTGAGCCTCACAACACTTAGATATTCAAAGTGAGTGGCCCACGCTTGTGTGCAGCTGTCTGAGAGTTTAGGGAATAAAGAGGAAAACTGTTGAACTGTCTGTGTTTCCTCTATGACTGTCTGCACTTTTAAAGCACCTCCCCTGGTGCAGAGTGCCCTGACCTTAGTCTTTTTGTCAATAAAGGGAAGCGGCCGTCTCCCTGTGGGATACTGTAAACCACTAACAGTGTATCAAGTCAACAAAGGATATTTCTGTTTAATGACACAAGCCACCTGGTTGTATTTACAGTGTAATGTTTTGTAAAGATTTGATATTGTGCAAGAGTAAATAAATAAACACAGTTTACAATGAGACTGTTGTGTCTGAGGCCACACAGAGAGGCAGGTCTAAATGTCACAGTGAGTGGAGGCGGTACAGGAAAACTCACCCACCCGTGCCGTGTTATTATTTACAGTTGTATCTGCCATTTAAAATATGAGACTGATTGCACAATGTCACGTTGTTTAAATCTTTCTTTGTTATATTTTTCTCTGTCAGGTTTTCGGCGAAAGGAATTTAGGGGGAAACTGGCCATTGCCATCACTGCAAACTTTATCAACAGACACACTACAGCAGAAGCAAAAGTGGAAGAGATCAGTGGCGTCGCTTTTATCTTTAATCAAAAGTTCTTTCAGGACCTCAGAGAAGCTACAGGTCAGTCGTCAAGCTTCATCTATTTCAATATAACTTCTTGCCTCACAATCTTAATGTTTCAGTGAATAGAAGTTTAGTATTTTGCTAATTGTAATGTCACATTATGTAAGATTCATGTTGTTGTTATTGGTGTATCTGTCCGTGTGCTTTGGGTTGCCTCATTTCTGCCCCTGTCCTCTTATACCACCAACTTAAAGGTCCTACAGTATATTACACAAAAATTGACTCTTGGTAGCTTTAAGTCATGTTATAATGCTGTTACCTCATCAAAACATACCTGGAGTTGGGGTTTGTTTCATTCGCACGTTTAAGTAATCCTGGTTTTTTAGTTTGTCGACATCTCCAAAGCTCAAATGCTCTGTTCCACCTTATAGTAGTTTTCAAGTTAACAGCTACTTTTTACCTTTAGTTCAGTAGAGATCTGAAATTAACCAAATGACTGTAGTGAATGTGTGTGGAGTGTTTTCCGTTTAGGAGAAGAAATCTGCAGGATTTGCGTGTTAAACGTGTGAATGAAACAAAACACAAGTCCAGGTTTGTTTGTGATGAGGAAATAACATTATAACAGATCAGAAAATGGCGTAAAATGGGCTCTTTAATGAACAGCATTAAGGAGAGAAGTTGTTTTGCTTTAATAACTGCTCTTTCACTTTCCCTGTAGGAATTGACCTGGAAAACATCGTCTATTACAAGGATGACACGCACTACTTTGTGATGACTGCCAAAAAACAGAGCCTGCTCGAGAAAGGAGTCATCCTGCATGTGAGTTATCAAAGCCAAATCCTGAGACTATCAACCCAAGCTTTTGTGATACAATCTACTCTATTGATACTGACATCACGCTGGGGGTGTTCTACATGTGTCTGTAATGGTTGAAGTTACCATGGTGACACAATGCAGATAAAAAAAGTTTTAAAGCAAAAAATACAAAATAGATTTAAAGAACACATTTTCAGGAGCCTGTGATCAGTCAGAGAGGTCAGATCTGTGGAGAGGCGACCCCACTCAGTCAGAATTCCTGTTTTTCTAGGTTTTTTTGAGCTATAAAACCACCTGTAATCGAATAAACATAAAGCAGAGCTGTTTAATGTCATACTGTAGAACATTTCAGGTGGAGCAATGATCCATAGAAACAATCAGGTGACGGACCTCCAAACAAAAAGTTACACAGTGCAGCTTTCAGTCTAATAAAGCCTCAGACAGAGCAGAGCCTACAGTTAGCATCACACGCCCAACATTCAAAAGCCTTCTGTCCCATGTTTGGCTTAATTCTTGGCTTTAGTCTCTTTCCCACTAGACGTAATGGTCTGTGTGAGCCAAAGGGAGCTCTGCCAGCAATAGCACACTTCATGTTTGTTTTCCTCACCTCACCTACTCCTGTTTTCCACTATTTCCTCTGCTCCAGTTTTCATAAAGTAGCTGTGAGTTTGTTTTCAGTGCCATATTAGAATGTGAAATAACCACATTGGGCAGTGTGTGTGTGGTTAAAGGGTCACTAAACACCAAAATCATCATTTTTTTTCTACAGATTAGCTGTGTAAAATAAAATCGTACACCTATCCCTGGCCTTATTTTGACATTTTAGTGCATATTTGTTAAAAAATCTGACTTTTGGGTCAAAAGTCGTGTCTGTAATGGCCTCTTTAGGATCAACTACGGTACATTTGAATTTTCGGGTTGGACTAACGGCCGCCAATGAGTCAGGTTATTACGCCCACTCCATTGCTCTGCCTGGAATGTTCCACAGTACGACATTAAACAGCTCTACCGTACTTTTATTAAATTCCATGTGATTTTAATGCTCAAAAATTCCTAGAAACCTGTGAGCGGGGTTGCTTCTCCACTCCACAGATCTGACTTCTGAACATCTCCATGGAGAAAAGCGATGGCCCTCCACCAGAAAAGTTACACAATGCACCTTTAACAGTACAAATTAAAGCTGTAGTATGTAACATTTCTTATGGAGGTAGGTGTGCTGCCTGCTTGTCTCCATGAAGATGTTATGGAATTTTTGTTTTTTTGATTCTCTAATTTTAACTAAATTTGGTGGGATAATACCAGCTGTAAATAAAAAATACAGTTTTACAAAAATCAAGAAACAATTTGCAAAGAAAGTAAAAAAAAAAATGTTGGAAATTACAGAAAGTAGAACATTCTAAAACATGATGACATCACACTGAGAGAATCCACTAGTTTGGCACAATTTACACAATGTTCTAATACTTTAAACATTATTTCATCAAACTAAAGGCGTTTTCTTATATTTGTTTTTATGAAATAATCTTTGTGTACATTAGAGAAGTTTTGGCCAAGTGTACGACATGGTGGCTACGTAACAGTTATCAAATTGCCTAGAGTGATCCCATGATTTCTAACTAAAAAGTAAAATTTCATACCCCAGTAATGGCCAAACCAGGAAAAAACTGTCACTTTTTTTGCAAAATCTTAAATGTATGTGATCCTAAGTATGTTTTAGTAAAATGAGTAGTCTAAGCTGTCATATGAACTTTAAACTTGTACTTATTATTTTTATTCACTTACATTTGCTTTTATTGTGTAAAAAACATGACCTGGAACTTGGCATGTTGGTGTCACTTGGTTGTTTCCATGGGAATAGACGTGTCACACTGTGGAATATTCCTGGCCAAGCAACAACAAAAACATTGTTCGAGTCCATCTTTAATGTAAACTAGTAAAACACAATGGGTACGTGACTCATCAGGAAGTGAATCATAAAAAACAGCGTTTGAACTTTTACCTCTGAGTCGGAGTTCTGTCGTCTGGACGTGGGCAGAGGAAGGGCGGACATGTTGGCCGGAGGAGACTGAGGCCACGGAGTTCAAGGCAGAGTCCAGTCAGAAAACAAGCCCAGCTCATGTCCTCCAATAACTGCCAGTCCCTCTCTCCTCTCTCCTTACTCTTCTTTCCTCTCTCCTCCTTGTGGCTCCTCTCCCCTGCTCCTCTCTCCTCCCTCCTCTCTTCTTTCTCCTTTATCGTCTCCTCTCTCCTTTCTTCTCCTCTCTCCTAACTCCTCTCACTCCTCTCCTCTTTCCTCTCCTCCCTCCTCTCCTCCCTCCCCCTTCTCCCTCCTCTCTCCTAACTCCTCTTCCCTCCCTTCTCTCCCCTCCCTCCTCCCTCCTTTCTCCTCTTTCATCCCTCCTCTGTCCCCCTCCTCTCTCCTCTCTTCTCCCTCCTCTCTCCTCTTTCCTGCCTCCTCCCTTCTTTCTTCTTTTTCTTCTCTTCTTTCTCCTTCCTTCTCTCTCCTTTCTCCTCTCTCCTCCCTCCTCTCTCATCCCTCCTTTCTCCTCTCCTCTCTCCTCTCCTCCCTCCTCCATTCTCCCTCCTGTCTCCTCTATCCTTCCTCCTCTCTCCTCCCTCTTCTCTCCTCCCTCCTCTGTCCTCTATCCCGCTCTCTCTTCTCTTTCCTCCCCCTTCACACCATCTCCAGCCCGGCACTGAGCCACAGCCATGGGGATGGAAGAACTCACTCTCACCACCGTATAAGAAAACAGTGTCACTGTGAAAGCACGCAGTGATTTCATGTTACATTTTGAAGAGGCTTGTGAAAAAGACTCATCCAGAGAGTCGTTTGCCTCCACTGTTACATTCTGAAGTTCAAGTTATAATATTTACTGATTCATTTACATTTTAATACCAGTTTTTAATACTTTTATTCATGTTTACTAACTTTACTTTCTAGCAATTTGACTTTATATAATGATGTTTCTTTTTTTTATACTTTGCGATTCCCTCGTGGCTATTTTTCCTTTTAAAATACCTTGAAAAGCCTTTGGTTCAGTCATAATCCAAAGAACTATAATTTAAAAGTGCTTAATAACGGTTATTTCTTCATGTAATCTGCACTGAAACGGCAAAGGAGCATTTTTTTTGTTGTTTTTTAACTGTTGCTGCACCATAACAATGAATTTAAGTAAAGAGACTTGTTATTCACTATATTGTAAGACTTTTGACGATACAATATCACGATATTTCACTTATTATTACATCCTGATACCCTGGAGGGGTGATGTTAACTGTAAGCACTGCTCTGTCTGAGGCTTTGGTACGCAAGTTAGACTTTGATCTGATCAGAAAGCGCTGGTTTAGTTGAAACTACAAGTGAGTTGATTTGTGCTGTTAAACAAGTCCCTCTCAAACAACATTACAGTTACAACAACAGACAGTGTTTTTTTTTAGTTAGTCGTTATCATCTTTTTGTTGAAATTAAACTCCTAAACTGGACCATGAACACTTGTACTCATCACAGGCTCCTGAAAATTTACAGTTTAAATCCATTTTGTATTTTATCTTGAGCTTTCAGACAAGCTTAAAACTTGTCTTCATTGTTGTTTTACATTCATGTTAACTTCTGAACATTCCACCATAGAAAAACACGTAGAACACCCCAGCGTGATATCACTGCAACGAATCAGTAACTAATTTAAGTGACAACTACAATGACGGTGGTAGTAGAAGCCACAGCCAAAGAGAATTATTAAAACCAATGAAATATTCTTCTCTCGCAGGACTACGCAGACACAGAGATGCTGCTGTCCAGGGCTAATGTGGACCAGGTGGCGTTGCTGTCCTATGCCCGTGAAGCTGCCGATTTCTCCACCAATCACCAGCTGCCCACACTGGACTTTGCCATAAACCACTACGGGCAGCCTGACGTCGCCATGTTTGACTTCACCTGCATGTACGCCTCAGAAAACGCCGCCATGGTCCGACAACGCAGCGGGCACAAGCTCCTGGTGGCACTGGTTGGCGACAGTTTGCTGGAGGTAAGAAATATCACCGTAAGGCCCCAGTGACACATAAACTGAACAAAGTGGACTAAGTGGACTTCCATATTAGGAATAGGAATTTAATTACGGACAAAATAGGGCATTAAAAAACTGGATCACGTAGAGCAGGTTAATACAAACATTTTAAGACCAAAATGACGAGGCTCACTGCAGCAGTTACAGAGAAAGAGGTGACCATTTTTAGCTAACCCACTAGCTGCCGCGTTCCAGATAAGAAGTGAGCATGGGCGCACTTCCGGGTCCATTGACTTTGACTCCAATTCACTTTGTATTGAAAAATCGCCCCTCTCTCTGTAACTGCTGCTGTCCTGCTTCTCATTTTGGCCTTAAAATGTTCATATTAACCCGCTCCTACATGATCCTAGTGTTTTTATTTTGCCATTTTTTTCCGTAAATCAAGATATGAACATTAACAACAAACAAATGAGGCGCCTTCTTTCCCTGAGGTCACTCCCGCTAGCGTTAGCAACAGGGTTGATTGACAGCGTTGCTAAGTGCCCGCTCCCTGCTAAACCAGCGGTGCAGGCAGGAAGGGGCATTACCTTCAACAGCCTCGCTCAATTAGCTGCTGTAACTGCAAACCTCGATGAGCTTCATTTGACTGGAGCTGAACGCCATGGGTGACGTCGCACACACTTAGTCCACTTCTTTATACAGTCTGTGGTCTTTACCCGTGAAGTTGCCAGATAAAAATGCAGAGAAATCTGTTCACGCATGACCCTGCGCTGGTAAAATGGGTCTGGCTGTGAGTGTAAATAAGACTTAAAGGGCCTTGTGCTGTTTTCTGATCTATGTTGTAATGTTGTTTCCTCATCACAAACATGCCTGGAGTTGTTCTGTTTTATTCACACGTTTAACACACAAACCCCGCATATTTAGACTGAGTTCTTCTATCAAACTGAAAAGACTCTGTTCCACCTTGTGATGGATTCTAGTGACTCCATACACCGTCACTAGAATCATTTGGATGATTCAACCCCAGATTTGCCAGTCTGTACTGAACAAAAGGTAAAAGGTAGCTATGAACCGGAAAACTACTGGTTCACGACGGCACAAGAACAGTTAAAGGGTTACGCAAACATGTGTGAATGAAACAAAACACAACTCCGGGTGTGTTTTTCATGAGGTGTCAATATGGCATAAAAGTTATAAAGCTATAAAGCTATAAATATAGGTATAATATAGTTTTATTTGAGTTAAAGTGTGAATCGTGACTATATTTGGTCTTGTTTAGCCCTTCTGGCCCATGGGTACTGGAATAGCGCGAGGCTTTTTGGCTGCGATGGACTCGGCTTGGATGGTGAAGAGTTGGGCTCAGGGAAAAAGTCCACTGGAGGTGCTGGCGGAGAGGTACACATACACACACGCACACATATGCACACACACAGACACACACACTCTTACACATGTTCGGTCTCTTCCAACACAGTCTTTTATCTGTGAGTGCTTTACTGGGAAACCACTTGTGTATGTGCTTCTGAGCATTACTCCCACCTCTAAATGCATAAGAGGCTTTTGTGTGGACGGAATGTAGCTGGACAAATGTAAACTTTATTTTTAGAATGACGATCCATATGATGTTTTTGTGTGTTCTCCCGATACTAAAATGTCACACTTGATTTCAGTGCTGAAGAATAAAAGCAATACTCAATGATAATAAAACTGATCCTTTTTTAAACGAGACATTTTCAACACAAAATTATTGATACTTTGCAGCTGATGTTAACAACATTTCCTGGGGGTGTGATGCTAACTGTAGGCATGCTCTGTCTGAGGCTTTGTTAGACTTTAATCTGAGCTTTATTTCAACACAATCTGACCAGAAAGAACTGATTTTACTGGAACTACAGCAGGTGCGCTGATTTGTGCTGTTAAACTAGTCTCCAAACAAAACCCAAACCAACCCAAAAACAGGCTCCATAGGTAAAAATAAATAAATAAAAAGAAAAGAAAAAAAAATAAAAGAAATGTCCTGTTGATGTGATACGTTTTATTTAGATTGATTTATATATAATTTTCGATTTTGACTTTTGACCCTATTTCTATGTTTGATATGCTAAATAAATTAAATATGTCTTATCTGTTCATCACAGGGAGAGTATATACCGGCTGCTGCCCCAGACGACACCAGAGAATGTCAGCAAGAACTTCAGTCACTACAGTGTGGACCCCACCACACGATACCCCAACATCAGCCTCCACTTCCTCAAGCCCAGTCAGGTCAGTGAGCAGCAGAGGTGAACCTGCCTCACCAGCCAGTCCCTTCAACATTCTGTTCAAATACCGAAGAGTCTGGAATCGGATCATAGATTGATTTATTGATTGATTGATTGATTGATTGATTTACAGATCCACCAGTCTTTGTCAGAGCGTGCGGTTCTGGCTGGTCATGTGTTTTAATATCTGTTTTTTCTCTCCAGGTGCGGCACCTCTTTGACACTGGTGAAGCGAGAGAAATGAGAATTGAGATTGAAAATGTGATCAACTCCTCCACACCCAAACTGACCAGGAATGGTGAGTGTTTCTAATAGTCTTCTATATCTTCACCATACATTGTCTAAATATAGCAGTGATTTGGTGCTTTTTTCACTCGCTGATGAAATGTGATTTTTACTCTAGACAATTGCCTGCTTGACAAGCAGTTGCAAGGTAACACAAAGCCCACATGCATGGAGTTGCTTTTCAGGGATGAATATTTGTTTACTCTGCAGTGTTTGAACCCAGTAGTGGAATGATAACTGGTCTGACCCTATATTTAAAACTAACATGTCAAATTCCAGTTTTGTCTGTTTGGTTTGTGAGCTCTGATACCTTTCCTAACCTTGCACTTACATACATTTTGTTCATGTCTAACTTTATAGTGACGTTGTTAGTTAAAATGGGAACTAACATAAATAAATAATAAAAAAAAAAAAAATGCTCCATAGGCCTGTCACGATAATTACTTCATTGACTTATCGTTCAGTATATGAAAGCTGGGACATCGGGCCTCAGTCATTAATCTTTTTCTTAAAAATATTTCATAACTTCCACTTTAAGAAGATGCTGAGAGAACTCTGCCCCAGATTCACAAAGCGTTCTTAAGCAGCCGAATCCTTCTTAAGTGATTGTTGCACCTAATTCACCAACACCCAGCTACGAACACCTCCACGCTCATTTACATTTAATTTACATCGAAAATTAATATGCATTTGGTTAGAAACGCCCTCTGAACTTCCATATAAGGCCAGTATGGGTTGGAATTATGACGTGTGAAAGTGCGAAGGAGAAAATGCTTGAGGAAGTCAGGAAAACTATAGACTACGACTGATTTACAGCTTCAGCGGTGATTTCAAATGTCCAAATTCACATGAACACAACCACTGAGGGAATATTAATATTAATAAAGTCATAAAGTTATTGAAATAAGCAATTTTTAAGTGTTTTTATTGTCTTTATCGCACTTTTCCTAGTGTTTCATTCTGCTATTTATTCAGTTCAGCTCGTGATTTAAACAGTATTGTAGATTTAGAATAGATTTTTGTGGGTTCAAGTCAGTGGCATAAAGTAGTTTCAGCATTATTTTTATCTTCTATATTTCTGTCAGCAATATATCACACTTCAAAATTTGTTATCGTGACAGGCCTAATGTTCTGCCATAAAAGTTCTGCCTTGTTTGACCTATATGAGATGTGCTATTCTGCCCTGACGCTGTAATAATTTCCATGTTAAATTGTCAGTTTTCCCAACCTCCTGCTTAACTCCAACCATTTAATTTTCTTTTTTTTTTTGTATTCCCAGAATCCATAGCTCGGTCCAGTAAGCTGCTGAACTGGTGCCAGAGACAGACGGAGGGATACCGAAATGTAAATGTAACAGACCTGACCATGTCCTGGAAAAGTGGTCTGGCCCTCTGCGCTGTCATTCACCGATACAGGCCTGATCTGATGTGAGTATCTGCTGCACGGAAACTGCGGAAACTCTTGTTTTTATACGACTCTTTGTTGCAGTAGGTTGGAGATTATTTAGTTAAAGTCTTATATTACGCAAAATTGACTCTTGTGAGCTTTAAGTCATGTTATAATGTTGTTACCTCCTCAAAAACGGACCTGGAGTTGTGTTTTGTTTCATTCACACATGTTAAAGTAAGTCTGGTTTATTAGTCTGTCTGCATTCCCAAAGCTCAAAATGCTCTGTTCCATCTTGTGATGTCATGAAGTGGTAGTTTTCAAGTGAACAGCTACATTTTACCTTTAGTTCAGTAGAGACTGGCAATTCCAGGGTTGAAATTATCCAAATGCTTCTAGTGAAGATGTGTGGAGTTTAAAAACACATTGGATCACTTCCTATATTACATCACAAGGTGGAACAGAGTGTTTGCTGTTTGAGAGAAGAACTCGGCGTAAATATGCAGGATTTGTGTCTTAAACTTGTGTGAATGAAACAAAACACAACTCCAGGTATCATGTTTTCTCGTCAAAAACATAACATAGATCAGAAAACAGCGTAATATGGGCCCTTTAATCTATTATCATGATTATTAAGGTCACAATATTATCCTAAAATAAATAATAGGACAATTTCAGAAACAAAACAAAGTATTTTTAATTCATTGTGTACTATATAATTCATATACACTTTAATTTCATAAAACTGGTCACGTACTAGAGCAGGTTTCTACAAACTTTTTTCCTTCTGTGAGCTACTTTTACAAAACGAAAATGCCAGAGAGTTACTAGTTTCGGGTCACAAAAAAACTGAGTAAATAAGGCACAGTTAAATTCCTATAAAACAAACCTTTATCCATTTATTAGGCAACAAAATGATGCATGTACAATGGTAATAGGCATTTAATTCATCAAATTTTACTTATTCAGCACAATACTTGTAATTTAGAAATTTATTGACGAGTTTCTTGGAAGGGGGTGGAGAGTTACCAGTTGAAAACCCCTGTACTAGAGGAATTGTAATGTGTTAAAATTATTATACACTGATTGATTGATTTTTTTTACTGTTGTTTGGTTATGGTATTGAGAATTGTTCATCATTTTTTAATCCACGTACAATAAAATAATCCTACCATATGTTTTGTAACACTGACATTTGATATTGGTTATTTTTATTGACTAGTTGGAACAATAGACTATATATTTATAAATGGACATAACTAGCCTGGTAGCCGCTGTGTTGCCCCTCTCTTTCCTCATTTTGGTCTTAAAATTAGACTTAGACAAACTTTATTGATCCACAAGGAAAATTATTTGGACACAGTCACTCAAACATCACAATATAATATAATAACAGAGAGGAACAAAAATAGATGGTGTAGCAAAAAAAAAAAGTATATGTACAAGTCAAAATAAAATAGAAAAATAGAAAAGTAATAAACTATAAAATAAACTATAAAATCACAGCTATAAACAAGAGACAAGAACGACAAATAATATACTGATTGACAGGGCTTAAGGTTATCTGTTACTGAAGATTAAATTGTTGTACAGTTGTAGGGAGTATTAAAATGTTCATATTAGTGTTCTTATTTTGCCATTTTGTCCATAAATTAAAAAATGAACAACATTAAGAAATTAATAAAAAAAAATTAAATAACAATTGCAGGAAGGGGTGTTTTGGTTGCTCTTTGCCATGATGCTCGTGATGGGAATTCTAAATATGGAGCTTGGGATGCGACAATAAACAATAATTTCGTTTATCGTGATAAAAAGGGTTGGCAATAATCGGTAGTGGGACATTTTCTATAACTGTGATAATCGCCAACAAAGACGACCGCCATTGTGTCACCGAAATGTGTAGAAAAAAAGCTGCATATCCATCACGATCTCCGTTAGATCATTGTACAATTATATAAAAGTTGTTTAAACGTGGAACTTATTCATAACAGTAAAATTATAATTATTCAGATCAATAACATTTTAAAACTGTCAGCAACTTTAATAATTATTGTTAAGGGTGAGATGAGAGAATTTTCACGGGATGAGACACGAGATAAGGTCCACGAGAACGAGACAAGACGAGATTTTGAAATAATTTACAATAATCTGATCTATCTTAAGTAAAAATGTAAAAAAAAAAAGAAAAAATTACCAAAATTAAGTCATTTTCATCCTATTTAAGGTGTATTTAAACACCTGCGTAAACCCCACATGTGGTGAATTAGACGCGTGTATATTTCATTATAGTTTTTAGCGATCTTTTTGCACAAACTTTAGCACTGATCATTTGCATTAATATTGGTCCTATCAGAACTAAATTAAAACTGGGACAGAGTTTAAAGTGTTCTCTGTCTGAATATGTGAGCCTGAGTGAGGCGCGTAACACTTTCATGCCCGTGCCAGTGGATAAAATCTCACGAGATCGTTTTTCACGGTGCGTATGGTCTCGTGGCAATTTGATCTCATTCCCTAATTATTGTGATGCAATTGTTAATCGCAGTTGTTTTAGCCGTGATAATTGTGATGCCAAATTTCAATCTCGTCCCATGCCTATATGGAATTCAAATTCGCCTTTATACCTGCAAGCGTCGATGAGCTTCATTTGACTGGAGCTGAACGCTTTGGGTGACGTCACACTAACTTACTCCACTTCTTTACACAGTCTGAGGCAGGGGTGTCCAAATTTTTTCATCAAGGGCCACATGTCTAAACACAGATGAAGCAGAGGGCCGATCGAGGGCCACAGACTGGGGCTCAGTACAGTGAATAATTTAAATATTCATGTTTAACACGTTAGAATGAGCGATCAGTCCTTTATTCATGCTAAGATCCACAAAACCACACAATAAAGATTAAATATTGTCTTATCAAGGTAGATTTTCAAAAAACTTGCAGTCAAAAGTACTGCTCAAGGTAATTTGGGCCAAGAAAAATTTGTCTGAGGGCCACATTTGTATAGTAGTTTGGACATGCCTGGTTTAATGTCAATACGTTGATCATACCATACGTTTTAACATTTAATATCGGGCCATACCTAGTCACAAATACTTTTTATTGACTGACTCGGACTTTTCGAGTTGTACATCACTGTAAACGAGTTGATCGCTTCAGCCATAAACTCTCCACTCATCCTCAAGGTATCCCCGATCTCCCTCCTCCTCTCCCTCTCTCAAACGGGCTATAAAACCAGTCCTACCAGTCACGCGCCATAAACACCGTCGCCATCCACGCAGACTAATGCAGTTTAGTGCCTCTCTGGAGACAACGCGGCAATTAACATTAGAGGCGATTAGTGTCTATGTCTTCTGCTTTGACCTTTGATATGGGTTTGTTTTGATGGGCCCACCGATGGAGAGAGGAGAGGGAGAACGGTGCGTGGAGGAGTCTTGGGAAAAGCTGGTCACATGTTCAGATACTCAAAGCGTGTAGGGGATGATTCGAGCCTCCATCTTAAATGCTTCTAAGTGGGTTGTACACGGCGCTACAGGCTCTTACTGATTGAGGCCAGTTAATGGTGTTTTCAGATGAACTATAATGACATTTACAGTAATGCTTCCCACAGCCTGCATTACAAGACGCCCTTAGTTATCAGCGTTTCAAAGTTACATGCTGATTTTGTACATTAAGTTTGTTTGTTAATGTGTTTTAATAATTGGAAATACAGATGGGTGATGCTGGTAAAAAGGAAATTCTCCAAATGTCATCCAAAAGTGCTAAGAAATACTAATCCCTGTGACGCCCGTCTATCGTATCACTTAAAAATGTGGGTTTCTTTTTGTGTTTTCTAGTGAAATAATGCCTTAATGTTAATGTGAAGGTGTGGGTTTATAGTCTGACCACTTTGAAGGAGTTTTAGACGTAAAAATTATTCAGTAGCCGCAGTAGCTTCCTGTTCTAATTGAATTGAATTGAAGAGAGATCAGAATTTACTGGAACACCGGTAAATGTCATGGTTGCAGAGTTTCAGGTATCGCAAGAAAAGTGAATGGACTGAAAAATTAACCACAAAAGTTCAGAGATATTACTTTATTGGTAAGATAACACTTACCTCAGTTGTTCTGTAAAACTGAAGCCTTTTTAAACTATAAACAGAAGACAATATGTCATTCTAAATCCCCATATCTCCAAATCAGCAGCAATCCGAGACATTTTCGAAGCAGAACTATAATAATAATAATAATAATAATAATAATAATAATAATCAAATAATAAACAATAAATAATAAACAATAAATAAATACATAAATAAATAAAAATTTAAAATAATGTTTACAAAGTGCTGTACAAGCAGCAAAAAATAGAACGGTGGTCAGTACAGTGAGTCAGTCTGATGGGTGCATTTAAAAAGGCTTTGATAGAGCTGCCATGCCTTTTAAAAGTGTTTAGAACAATAATTTTAGGCCTATATCACAATACAATCGGATGCTATGTGAGGTTTTAGTGTTGTGACTTAAATTTACAGTAAAAGTTCTGCTGAATTAGCCCAACTGATCATAGTCAGTAGGTCTGAGGAAAAATAAAACAATGAATTGGTTATTAGTAATTCACTGTTTTTCACCTTCTTATGCCACTTCTGTAGTAAATCTTATCCTGTCCTCTTTGTTTTTTTGTTTTTTTCTTCCTCAGAGACTTTGATTCTTTGGACGAGCGTGAACATGAGATGAATAACCAGCTGGCGTTTGACGTGGCAGAGAAGGAGTTTGGGATCTCACCCTGTATGACGGGCAAGGAGATGAGCTCTGTGCTGGAGCCAGACAAACTCTCTATGGTCATGTACCTCAGCCAGTTCTACGAAATGTTTAAGGACACAGTGCCCCCCAGTGGTAAGTCAGCCACATTGCAGTAGAGTCATATAAAACTATTCAAATATAAATGTGTTATTGAACAGCGCTGTGCTATTAAATTCATTTTAATTGAGATACAGTCTTGTGTAATTGTTAATTAAATACTTGCATTTGCTTTTTAATCAATATCTACAGGAAATGTCTGTAAGTAAAAGCAGACAGATAAAAACACAACAAAAAACAAAGACAAAGAAGACAAGCAAACAGAGATCAGACTGTGGAGGAATAGATTTGACTATTTTTTGTGTATTTTTTGCATTTATCTTTTGGAAATTAATATTGAAAGATACAGTTTTTGTTTTAAATTGGACAAATTGTGACTTATAAATATATATATTTTTATTTTCTTCTTGCTTTTTTTTCTTTACATATTGCCCAACAGCCAATTACCTGCTTTATGAATAGACCTTTGTAATGCCTTTTGTGGTATTTTTTGCTTTCAACATGTTTATTTCTTTTAGATAACCTGAACTTGAGTCCGGAGGAAAAGGCTGCTCTTATAGCCAGCACCAAATCTCCCATCTCCTTCCTGAGTAAACTTGGTCAAAGTATTGCAATCTCCAGGAAACGATACCCCAAGGTCAGTATGATCTAGTTTAAAGGGCCAAATATTACGATCTTTTCTGTATGTTATAATGTTGTTTCCTCATCAAAAACACACCTGGAGTTGCGTTTTGTTTCATTCACACATGTTTAACACACAAATCATTCATATTTAAGATGAATTCTTCTCCCAAACTGAAAACACACTGTAATAATAATAATAATAATAATAATAATAATAATAATAATAATAATAATAATAATAAATAAAAAATAATAATAATAAATCTTTATTTATAAAGCATTTTTAAAAACAGGGTTTACAAAATGCTGAACAAGCAGCAAAAAACAATACAAAAAGCATAATAAATAGCATACAGAAAAGTATATAAAACCAGACAATGATGCAAAAAAATTAAATTAATTATAATAAAAAAATTATAAAATGGAATAAAAATAAATAAGGAATAAAATCATGCTAAAACCAACTAAATATGGTAATACAGAAAGCACTCCACCGTGTTTTTAAACTCCATACAGCATTTGGATAATTTTAACCCTGGAATTGCCAGTTTCTACTGAACAAAAGGTAAAACTGTAACTTGAAACCTACCACTTCATGACATCACAAGGTGGAACAGAGCAGTTTGTGCTTTGGAGATAATAAATAATAATAATAATAATAAAGGGTTACTCAAACGTGTGAATGAAACAAAACACAACTGATGATATAACAACATTATAACATTCCTTAAAGCTAAAGAGTCCATTTTAAGTAATATAGGACCTTTAACCATTATATGAAGCACATGTCCTCTTTTGGAAGAATAAAAATAACTCTTTGTCTTATTCACAGGACAAAAAAGAGAAGGAGGTGGACGGTTTGGGGAAGCGAAGGAAAACCAGTCAGTCAGAAGACGTGAGTAATTATGACGACTCCGAATATTTTGGTTCAGTCGCTATTTGAGTTTGAAAAGACAGCATTCACTAATTAACTGTCAAAGACTGACAGTTTGGAGCAAAGACTTCAGCTTTTTTACCCCACTTTTCCTCAGGACGAAGTTTCGAGAAGTTGCCGTGAGGATAGGCCTTCTATGCCAGCTCTTCCGGAGAGAAAAATGGACGCAACCGCAGCGGCGAACAATAACAAAGTCAAGGTGATGGCTACACAGCTGCTAGCCAAGTTTGAGGAAAACGCTCCAGCCCAACCATCTGGACTCAAGAGACAGGTAAGGAGGAAAAACAATCTCTACTCTGATTATGAAATGACTGATGCTTGACGTTTTCTTTGGTCAAGGGAATAAAACAAATGGCGTACAGGCAGAGGGGGGTAGTACTCACTTACGATTATTCCGTTTTTTTATACTTGAGACGAAATTGTACTAGTAATTTCTTGAAGGACTACACTACTGTTCTTTATTTCCATGATTATTTCCATTTCTCACTGAAGGCATAAACAAAAACACAAAAACAAAAACATAAACGCAACATCAACTTTTTAATAATCACCTTTGCTTTGGTCACTGCTTTGCGCTTTTGGCTTTCTTTGACCCTGACCTGGCACAGCTGTGAAGTGAAAACCATTTCAGGAGTTTTCATAAAGACGTCCGAGGGTTTACAGCACTGTCAAGCAAAGCAAAGTGTAAATTCTGTGAGAGTTTGAATATAAAACATAAATATATTTCGTTGAGCTATTTAACTTGCATTATATATTCACTGCCATCTGTTTGTATCTAAAATGTAGAAAGAAAAATACGTTTAAAAAGTGTTCAAAGGTGCGTCCAAACCTTTGACTGGGAGTGAACTTTCTTTTTTTTTTTCTTATTTTTACCAGACAAACATAGTGCATTGTATTGAATAGTGCTTTTACAGGGGCAGTATGACAGTAGTACAAAAGGACACATCTGAATACAATAGTAGTAGTAATAGATAAATCATATAAATATACAGTATAAATTAATTTGTTAAAGTTAAAAAAAAAGATGAAAAGTTACATGGACTGGTAGTGTACTTTCTAATTTTACTTGACTAATATCGCTTCAAAATAACGTTACACTTACTTATTCAATTTTTCTATTTTATTTTGACTTGTACATATACATTTATATAATTATGCCTTATTGGACACTTGTCTCTTTCAATCTTTTTTGCTGCTTATTTAGAATTTATTATTACTATTTATATTTTTTACTCTCTGTTATTATATTATATTGTGATGTGTGAGCGTCTGTGTCCAAATAATTTCCCTTGTGGATCATTAAAGTTTGTCTAAGTGTAAGTTTAAGTCTACAACTTAGTCCAACTTTTACCTTCTGTACCCACGTCTGCCTCCTTGTGCGTCTCCACCGTTTGTCTCACGATACATTATGATGGATGAGCTGCTATCTACTGTATAAACAAGCAGAATATGCAAATACAGGCCGGACTGGACATTGTTCTGGCGTTTCGTGGGTGTTTTTTCTCGGTGCTGACGGAGCTAAAGGGCTGAGGGTGAGTCTGAGGGCGAGCGGGTTCACAGATCAGTAGCTGGTCTCACACTGGAGCTACTCTCTGGGACAAACTGGTGGGAGCACAGAACAGGCCTGCATTGTAAACACTTGGAAAGGCCATAACGATTATCTGGGCTCTACTTTGAACCCTTTGTGTACAGTTTGTGTTTATGCAATAACTTTAAATTCTCAAATAAATCTAATTACTGGTGCGTCTTTAGAATAGACAGACAAACTTTTATTATCCACAAGGTTTTATCACAGAGTATCACAAAAGACACAAACAACACTAAGCTTTTTGCAGCCAACATTTCGCTACCAACCAAGCAGCTTCTTCTTGATTAACTTGGTGATCTGATTCCACAGGAGTAATTATTTGGACATAGTAGTTCACACTTTACAGTATAATAACAAAGAGAAAAAAGTAGATAGTGATCAAATATAATTACATAAATAAACAGCAAGAATCAAGTTAAATAATCAAGGCTGATATTTTCGCTTTTTAGCATAAATGGTAAATGGTAAATGGTCACATTTTTATATAGCCTTTCCACCTTCAAGGCTCTCAAATTGCTTTACATGAAGGAACCACTCACCCATTCACACATTCATACACCAGGAAAACCAAAAGAAAGACTTCATTTAACTTCATTTTAACACTGTAACTGCGCAAAAAGTGAATACGCCACTCTCTGATCTCTGTGAAATCAGGTCTGTTCACATTTCAGTTCATATAATTAAGAACAGAGGGTAGAAATTATCAAAATTGGCCCTGTATACAGGCCCAAAAACATCTGCAGAGCTTATTGTCTATTGGTATCTCTATATTTCAAACTTTACTGCAGACATTTAGACCCTCTTCCTGCACCATATTCTGCTGTACATTCATCACACTGTCATAATTCACTTCTTCTTCTGTCTCTGGTCCCATCTTCATTCTTCACTATCCACTGTGGACCACTTCACCATGTCTTGCACGCTCCCTCTGTACCTCAAAGGGGGAATCTCTTCCTAATTTGGATCGTCTTTTGGCCACTCCCCTGACCCAAATGCCCAAGAATGAGCCCATTACAGTCAGAATGGCCCCTGTCCCGGCCTGGAGAAAGGTAAAGACTGACAGATCTGCCCCTGATCCAACTAACACTAGAATGATTTAATCCTCCTGTATCCTGTGTGTGGGTGATGTTTGTCACAAATATAGATGGAGAGAAAGGCAGAGATGTAAACAGAGAGACGTCTAGAGAGATGGGGAGAGGAAGAGGGATAGACTGATGGAAAGAGAGATTGATAGATTGTTAGAGAGAGAGAGAGATAGACTGTCCTGACTTTTTTACTTGCAAAACAGGGATATTGTGCAGTTACAGTTAGACATCTATACAAATGTAACTGAAGGCCGTTAATGATGTTTTAGATAATAGAATGTGATAAAAATGAAAAGGTAAAGATCTGCCGCCGTTTGAAAGATGAGCGGTCCCTGTTTTGACCTTGATTTAAATCGTAATTGTCCAGGGTATGCAAAAAAATCTAGATTTAATTTTTTGGCCCAGCCAGTAGATAGATGGATGGAAAGAGACTGAGATTGTTGGATAGGTAGGTAGGTAGGTAAAGAAAGAGAGATAGAGAGATAGACAGAGAGATGGAGAGAGAGAGAGAGAGCGATAGATAGATGGATAGATGCAAAGAGATTGAGATTGTTGGATAGGTAGGGGGAGAAAGAGAGAGATGGCTAGAGGGAGAGGAAGAGACAGAGAGACAGACAGAGAGACAGACAGACAGACAGACAGAGAGACAGACAGAGAGACAGACAGAGAGACAGACAGAGAGACAGACAGACAGACAGAGATGTAGAGAGTCATATAAAGAAATGCTAGAGAAAGAGAGATAGATGGATGGAAAGAGATTGAGATTGTTGGATAGGTAGGTAGAGAAAGAGAGAGAGAGAGACAGACATAGATGGCTAGAGGAAGAGAGACATAGCTATATAGGTAGGTAGGTAGATGATAGATGGATGATAGATAGATATATAGATGGATGGATAGATAGATGGATGGGTAGATAGGTAGATGGATAGATGGATAGATAGATAGATAGATAGATAGATAGATAGATAGATAGATAGATAGATAGATAGATAGATAGATGTGTATCTGGCATGTTTGGTTTGGTGTGTATAAGTTAGAAAGATCTAACCTTGTGTGATGGTTCAGAGGCGCACACCGCAGCAGGAGCAGCTCAGCGTTCGCTACAAACAAATGCTGAAGTGTCAGACTCTTCCACCTCGAGGGGAGCAGGTACGAGGAGCTGTGGTTTACAGCCACTAGAGGGCGCAGTCTCCCCCTTTATGGTCCATTAGGTCCAGACACAGAGTACCATATGCAAAGTCAGAAAGTAGTTTGAGAAGCACTAATGATACTTTGCAGTGACGTCATACTGGGGGTGTTCTACATGTACGTCTATGGTGGAATGCTTAAGAGTTTGCCTAGAGACACAATGCACACACAAAAAAATACAAAATGGATTTAAACAACACATTCAGGAGCCTGTGACCAATACAAGTGTTCCTGGTTCTGTTTATGTGTTTGAAATAAAGCTCAGAGTCTAAAGCTTCTAACAGAGTAGTGCCTGCAGTTAGCATCACACCCCAGGGAATGTTGATGACATCAGCTGCGAAGTATCAGTTGTAGCGAAAATGTACTTTCCCGTTGAAGTAGCTTGAAGTATCCCCCTTGTAGTATTAGCTAGTATTTGTTGGAAAAAAAAAAAATTTGAGTTTTATTTTTTTATGTTCAGGTGAGTTTTTTTTACTCTGCTCCCTTTTCCCATTAGAAGAAAATTTGCAGATTAACATAGACGTGCATATTTCCTTATCTTTTTATTGACCATGGGGTGTCAAATTTAAACACGTGAAAAGTTTGAAGCAAGAACCAAACATTATATTTGTGTGTTTATTTAGTATTTATGTGTGTATGTGTGTGTATACATGTGTGTGATTTCTCTGTTGTTTTCATTAGCTGATTTGTGATTGGCTCGTTTGTCTTTTTACATATTTTACACAATACTGAAAAACACTTACTCTGTTATAAAAATGAAGTGAATTAAACTTATTGTAACCATTATTTAGTGTTTGGTTTGGAGAATGTGCGTGTTTCTTTTTCATTGATCTGACTTATTTGGTTTTATTTGGTAACTATCAGATATTGTAGAAACATTTCTTCTCATATTGTTATTACACTATTTTCTGATCTATGTTATAATATTGTTTTTTCATCACAAACAGACCTGGAGTTGTTTTGTTTCATTCACATGTTTAACACACAAACTCTATATTTAGTGCTTCTCTCAAACAGAAAACACTCCTAAACTAGAGTCATATGGATCATTTCAGCCATAGAATTTCCAATCTCAACTGAACAAAAGGTCAAAAGGAGCTGTTAACTTGAAAACTACCACTACATGACATCACAAGGTGGAACAGAGATGTAATGCAGGATTACTCAAACGTGTGAACAAAACAAAACAGAACTCCAGGTATTTTGAAGCTCACAAGAGTCAATTTTACATTATATAGTATCTTTAATTTGCCAGTATAACAATTTTGCATTTTCTCCTCATTTTACCATCATCTTTTGCTTAATTTTATATTGTTTTGGCTTAATTTTAAAGGCCAGAGGTGGTGCAGACCAGGTGTCCGGCGCAGGCTCTCGCAGCTGCCCAAAGAAAACCATTCTGCTCCCCTCCTCTTCCTCCACCTCTTCGCTCTCTCTCCACTCAGAGGTGACACATCTGCTCTGTCTGTCTGCGTCTGTCACTTCCCCAAAACAAAACTAATATTATCCCCCCCCAAACCCTACATGTGTATAAATGGAATGAGCTTTTAGAATTATAACCTTCCTAGTTATTGTGAGTAGAGCTTAGTCTGCCTTTAATACAGAGAGAAGTGTTGTTGTGGTCTTTCGTGGTTTTACGCAGTGTGTTTGTGATGAGATGTGCGTCTTGTGACTGAAATGTGAGTCCTGAGGTTGAATTTTAGGTTAAAGGGCCCAGATTACGCTATTTTCTGATCTGTTATAATGTTAGTTCCTCATCACAGACACACTGGAGTTGTGTTTTGTTTAATTCACACATGTTTAAAGCACAAACCCTGCAGATTTAGGCTGAATTCTTCTCTCAAACAAAAAACATTTACAACAAATGCAGTAGTAATTGAAAAAGAAACATTATGTGCCTTTGATAAATTAAGTTTTTAGTTAGTTGTTGTGGGATTTATAAAGGAAGTGAGCATATACATATAAACAAAACCCTCCTACATTTATTAAATCAATTGTTGATTTTACTGTTGTATTTTGGCAAATAAAACATTGTCTACTGGCAAAACCTCACTTTTGAAATGTGGCAATATTTTGGCTCTCAAGGGAAATTTAATTGGACACCCCTGTCATACACCTTCACTAGAATCATTTGGATAATTTCAGCCCTGGAATTGGCAATCTCTGCTGAACAAAAGGTAAAACTTAGCTGTTAACTACCGCTTCATGACATCACAAGGTAGAACAGAGGATTTTGAGCTTCAGAGATGTAAACAGACTAATAATAAAGCGTCACTCAAACGTATGAATGAAACAAAACACAACTCCAGCTATGTTCTTGATGAGGAAACATTATAACATGACTTAAAGCTCACAAGTTTAGCGTAATACATGCCCTTTAAACTTTTATTACATTTTTGTCTGGAAATCTTAATAAGAAAACATTGTTGTACTATAGATGACATCGCTGATTGCTGTTTGGATGAAAAAAGTTAATATTTTGGCTCATTTCTGCCTTAAAGAATTTGACTAAAGAAGATGAAGATGAACAAGAGTACTACGAGAACCCCAAAAGATACCGGGTACACGTGTGGTTGCATGGATTTGCTTTGCCCCTTTAACTACAATGGCATCTATATGAATCTAATGTGAGAATACTTAGCAGGAGTGGACGCCCTTGCATATTGTAGAACCAGAACCAGAACCTATCCACATCCCGGGCATACAGGAGAGGGCCGATCGTCTCATCTCAAAGTTTAAGTCTAAACCAGCCAAACCCCCGAAGGTGAACTGCACGGACATGTTTTCCACTTCAAAACTAGATAACGCATACAGCTTTCTGATGCAGTCAAAATTATGTTAAATATATTCTTTATTCTCCTTCAAAGCCAAAGAAAAAACCCTCCCGGTTCTTTTTAGAGCAGTGGTACATGTCTAGAGGAGTGAGTCCAGGTTCACCGCTGTCTGCAGAATCTTCCAGAAAGGTCCAGGCATGCAGTGTGGGTTTATACTAACCAAAATACTGTACATGCTAATAGATTCTTTATAGGTCTCTCATAAAGCATTCATGTAGGCCTGTCACAATAACAAACTTTGAAGTGTGATGTAACTGAAGAAAATATAATAATAATAATAATCCTCTAGAACCCCTATAGAGCGCTTTTTCAGACGCTTGAATATATAAATCGATGTAATAAGACTATTTACTGGTTGTAGACGCCCCAAAAAGTCTCATAATGTTTGAACTTTTATTTGCACAAAGCTGTTCTATAGGTACTTAAGAGAAAAGATAGATCCTTAAAGCTAGAATATTGGAAACGGAACTGAAAAAACTGGATCGGTGCATCCCTACCGCCGACAAACACACCCCACTTTCATATTACGACTTTTTTTTGCCACTGCGGTACCTGAAAAACACTTCAGTAGTTAGTGTATGAGTTATAGAAGTTATTTATTCAAACCTCTACAGCTCAAATCTTATCGCAGCCCAGCGAAAATTCCTGCAAAAGCAAACTGTACACACAAATACTGAGCCCCAAAAAATATGGTTCCAGCTTTTATTTATTGAGCGATAAGTCTAGTATAGTAATTATCGTGACAGGCTTACGTTCATGAGTTTTGCCGCATTGCCAGTTGTTTTGCCAGTCTTTTATCTAAAATTCAAGAAGGATTTGAATAGACTTTATAGATTTTTCTGCAGCTGACTGACTCTTTCACTTTGTCTACAGGAGTCAGAGAGGCCAGTCCTGTCTGATGACCAAACGCCCATATATGTACTTAGTATTCAAGAGAGGGCCCAGCAGCTGGCCTCTCTGTTTGAGCCAAAGCCAGCCAAACCACAGGTGAAATTTCCTCAGGCAGCTGCTTATCCCTCAAACACAATTACTGCGAGATGTTCTATTCGTCACCAACACCGATAACGGGCGTATAGTTCGATCCAGAAAAAAACACCTGAAATTGAAAGTTGTTCCAGCGTATTGATTGAAGGTTAGGCCAAGACTGTGGACTGCTGGTACTCAAAGTAATAATGGTTGAGTATTTCTGGATTTTCTGTTAAATTTTAATCTTGCAGTTAACCACCTGGAGTTTTCAAACTGTCAGCAATGTTATAAAATACGTAAATGATTGCATAAAAGATCTAACTCAGAATGAATTCCCACATATGAATGTATTTAAGATAACATATTATTAAATATAACTAAATAAGTCATGATTCCACAGTACTTGAAGTTGAATTATTATTTTTTTATCTGTTATAATGTTGTTTCCTCATCACAAACATCTGGAGTCGTGTTTCTTCTCTCAAACTGAAAACACACTTTGTTCTTTGCTCCACCTTGTGATGTCATGTGGTAATACAGGAAGTGCTCCACTGTGTATTTGAACTCCACACACCTTCACTAGAATCATTTGCAAGATTCCAGCCCTGGAATTGCAAATCTCTACTGAACTAAAGGTAAAAGGAGCTGTTAACTTAAACTACCGCTTCATGACATCACAAAGTGGAACAGAGCATTTTGAGCTTTGGAGATGGAGACAGACTAATAATAAAAGGTTGCGTAAACGTGTGTATGGAATAAAACACAACTCCAGGTCTGTTTTTGATGAGGTAACAGCATTATAACATCACTAAAAGCTAAATTTTGTGTAATATAGGACCTTTAATCTTCACAGAAACAATAATTTATGGATTCATATTTTATTATACCTGACTCTCTTCTTTCCATCCTCTTTGAGACTAAGAAAAAGCCTTCACGTTTCTTTATGGAGCAGTGGCACGCGGCTCGCGCCCAGAGCCCTGCCGAGTCCCCCTCCACCTCACCTGACGCTCTGAGACAGGTAGTCTTTTACACCTGCCACATACAGGTGCAGTGCATTAACCCCCTGCACTTTGGACAGACTCTGCTGCATTGTCCTTAACTAATAAAACCACCACTGCCTTTGGAAAACCATGTGTGTTCAAATGTATGCAATCCAGACTGTGTAAAGAAGTGGACTAAGTGCGTGTGACGTCACCTGTAGCGTTCGGCGCCAGTCAAATGAAGCTCATTGAGGCTTGCAGTTACAGAGGCGAATTTAGAGCCGAGTTGCATACTTGGAATTCTGACTGTGAGTTTTATAGCAACTGAAGACCCAATACAGAGCGAGGCTGTTGAAGGTAATGCCTCTTCCCACCCGCACCTCTGGTTTAGCAGGGAACAGGCGCTTAGCACCACTGTCAGTCAAACCTGTTACTAACGCTAGCGGGAGCGACCTCAGGGAAAGAAGGCCCCCGACTTATCTGTTATTAAGGTTCATATCTTAATTTATGCACAAAGTTTCGAAATAAAAAACAGGATCACGTAGAGCAGGTTAATACGAGATTGAGCAGCAGTTGTAGCTAAATCTGGCATAGAACATCTTTTCTTTCTGAGATTAATGTTTTCTGCGCCTTGTCCCTGTTTTAAATAAATAAATAATAATAATAATAATATTTTGTATAGAAAGCAAACAGTCAATGGAGCCGGAAGCACACCCATGCTCACTTCCTATTTGGAATTCGGCGACTAGCAGCATAGCTATGTCCATTTATATATACAGTTTATGGTCCAAACTAAACCTTCTTTTTTGCATGGAGACATTGTTTTGCCTGTGAGTGCTAAAAAGGCAGAGTTTCATCTGTCTTTATATAAATGCATTGTTTCCTAGTATGTTTTTCTGCATAAATAGTAGTTTTTGCATGAATTCCCCCTGCAGGTGTAGGTTTTTTGCCATGCCTTTTGAGTCAACTCATCAATCAGCAGGGCATGTTTTTAGTGAACCAAGAATTTCTTTTCTCGACCATCAAACCAAGTAAATTTTGTCTCTTTTTAGTATTTGTGCGAGAAATAAGACCGTCCGTAACTGTAACTGTACTAAGGACTAAGTATCATTCCGATGTGTGGTTCTGATTGCTTTCATAAATTATGCCAACAGAGTCCCTTGTAATAATTAGTTGGAATGGAAAAGCGTCTTGGCATCAGACAGCTCCTCAGAGTCCCATGTTGGCGAGCAGATTTCCAAATGAGACACAGTAACACGTTATCCATCTGATGCATTAGCACACTTGGCAGCAGGATAAAACGTATTTGAGTCTGATTGTGGAGTTGATTTTAGATTTAAGATACGCTGAACTAGAGCAGCTATGTTTATATAGTTACAAACTGCTCTGTAATAACAAAGATTAAGGGTTGATGCGTTTAGTTTTTCATATTTTCAGTGTGTTTATTAACTGCGTCTTAATTAGGGTTAATAAAGCTATAACGAAGACTTAATTCATAATGGACAAATATTTTATTACCATTAATTGAGGTTTAGTAACCTCTTAATTAAGAGATTATAGTTTGGAGCTAGGGTTGGAATACTGAGTAGATGGATAGGCTGCCCTGGGAACGCTTTGGGTCCCACCAGAGGAGCTGGAGGACGTGTCTGGGGTGAGGGAAGTCTGGGAGTCTCTGTTTAGACTGTCCCTGCGACTCAGCCCTGGATAAGTGGAAGAAAATGGGTGGATAATACGCAATCATTCTTAAAGGTGCATTTTGTAACTTTTCTAGTGGAGGGTCAGTCATCTGTTTGTTTCTATGGAGATGGAATGTTCCGCAATATGACATTAAACAGCTCTACCTTATGTTTATTCAATTACAGGAGGTTTTATAGCTCAAAAATCCCTAGAAAAACAGGAATTCTGACTGTGAGCGGGGTCGCCTATCCACAGATCTGACCTGTAACTTGGCCTGGTTTAGTCTCCATGAAGATAGAAAAGTCTGACGGACCCTCCACTAGAAAAGTTACACAATGCACCTTTATTAAACTGTGAAAATTATGAATTAAGTAATTTTTCATCATTTTTAAGGCTATTAAAAAGTGTAGTTATTGTTTTAAAATGCTGCTTTACAAAATCTGTTGAATTTGACTCCTAAATTTCAAATTTGAAGAACTCAACTTTTTTTTTTCCCATGAGTATTGCCTTGGTTTGTTTGTGTATTGGTTGTTTGTGGGTGTGGCTGCATCGTTTTTTAGTGTGGAGCATGTAAAAGTACCTCTGTCACGTCTAACTGTTTGTGAACACACTCTTGGCGTTTTTCTGTCACTCTCCCGTTTTAACCATTTATTTTTTTCTTTTTCGTCTTGATTTCCTAATGTCTGTCCATCTTTTTTCCCCTTTTCTTTTCCCCTTTTCTAATGTCTGTCCATCTTTTTTCCCCTTTTCTTTTCCATACTGCCCATAGCGCTGTGTGCGGATGTATACAGGCGGTGTTAGCTCATTGGCTGAGCAGTTAGCCAATCGGCTTCAGTCACAGGAAGACGCCAAGACCTTACCTGAGAAAAGGGATTTGGTAAGAGTAGGCCTGTCACAGAAAAATACCCCGATGGACGATATTATTGAAACTACTTCTATTGACTACCTCTTATTGTAAAAAAGGTGGCCAGCAATTACGCACTTCGTAGTTAATTCTAGTATCTACACTACCAGTTAAAAGTTAAAACACACGATCTCGTGTATAAAACCTTGAATATGCTACTTTTTCGTCTTAAAATGCCTTGACAAGAGTTAACCCAAAGAAATAACATTTAAAAGTGCTTATAACAGTTATTTTTTCTTGTAACCTGCACTGAACCGGAGCAAAGGATCATGGTCTATGTAGTTCCCTGTTTTTTTTTTAGCTATTGCTGCACCGTAACTATTAATTTAAGCAAAGAGACTTGTAATTTGATATTATTGTGAGACCTTTGACAATACGACATTACAATATTTCGGTTATTGTTACACCCCAACCAACTACAGCTCAAATGTTATAGTACAGGCTTCACATTGGAAAAAAGTAATAAAAAAGTATATAATAATAGTAATTATCTTGACAGGCCTAGGTAAGAAGTTGTAGAGTTTATAGAAGAGATGGATTGTGGTTCCCTCAGTATTAATCCCTATTGTTGCTAATACAGTGTTCTGATCTGTGTGAACTTTACTGAACACAACAGTTGTTTTGTAGCTTAATTACTGGGGCTGCAACAATTAATCACAATGACAAATCAGACTGGGACTAATTGACTATTAAAATAATCAATCGTCACGTTTCAATGATAATAAATTGTTATCTGCGGAATACAGACTCTACAGGACATGACAAAAGAAGTTATACAACATTATTAAATTGGGTCTAAACCATAGAACTGTAATAAAATCTGGAAGGTGAACCCAAGATGGCTTCATATTGTTTTCAGTGGCCTGTGGTCACTGGCGCATGGGCCCAAAAATAACTTTCTCTTTCGCATTTACTTCCTCAATATGGGTGAGCGCCTCCCACCAGTGTAACATCTGTAACGCGAGCGAGAGCTGCTGGCGTGGGCTTGGAGCGGGTTCAGAGCGGGGCTAGGCGCTTTGAGGATTTAAAAAGTTTATGTGAAAATAGAAAAGAATCCCTATAAAATCCGACCTTTGTGAAAGTTGCCAGTGCCCTGTCAGCCGAACACGGGCAGGTTGAATTCCCAAAAAATGCATTGCGCTCTATGGAAGAATTCTTTCTGGGCCCAAGCTCCCAGGAGCTGCAGTACCTGGAGTGGCCACTAGTCGGTCTCAAGCCAGAATGCCATATCCAGTTTTTTTTATAGATGCATAGAATAAACACCTAAACTACCCAAAACCACATTTCAAATTGAACTGAACTACGCAGTACCTGTGGACTAAAGAAAAGAGTGAGGGAAGAGGAAGGGCGGGGTCTGGAGGTATAAGGAACACTGTGATTGGTCCAACTGGTACCCGCACTCCAAACTCCGCCCCTTTTGTGATGTCACCAACTACTGGAAATTGCAGAGGTCACCAAAGGCAGCATGCATGCATTTATTGACCAGATTGTAGGCGTACATTTACTAAAAATATAACAAAATCACAGAGATACATACATATTTACATACAGATATCAAGTTTCTTAACAGCAGAAGAGGAAGAGCAGAGGGTAACCGCCAAAGTAACCACCACTGCTAGTTCCTGGAAGATTCTAAATACAGTCGGGGCCTCAAATTATATTAAATAAACTAGACTAATTGTAATTTGCCAACATTCAGTAACACAAAAACAGTATAATAGCGAATAAAGTGGGTTTTTAGATCCACTTTAAACCCAAATGGTAAAGAATGAACTATCGTAATTCTGACTCATTGTTGACTCGTTTTTTCATGTATTTGGTAAAAGAAATAATAAATACATTATAAACCTTGAAGGTGCATTGTGTAGCCTTTCTGGTGGAGGGTCCGACACCTGCTTGTTTCTATGGAGATGTCATTGCTCTGCCTGAAATGTTCCGGAGTATGAAATTAAACAGCTCTATCTTATATTTATTCAGTTACAGGTGGTTTCATAGCTCAAAAAAACAGAAAAACAGGCATTCTGACTGTGAGCGGGGTTGCCTCTCCACAGATCTGACCTGTAACTTGGTCTGGTTTGGTCTCCATGGAGATAGAAAAGTGAAACATTCCAGACAAAACAATAACACCTCCATGGAGAAAAGCATTTGACGGGTCCTTCACCAGAAAAGTTACACAATGCACCTTTAATGCACAGTAAAAATAATTGTTTTACTTGCCGACTCCATAAAAATCACTGACTAGGCAAATACGAAAATACTAAACTACTAAAATAATCGTTAGCTGCAGCCTTTTCCATCCCTTCCCCTCAAACAGCCTCATATCTTACATAAGTCTGACTTTTATCTGTTTTGTTTTTCCACAGGGTTCGCTCAGAAAAGAGTTCCCCGTCAACATCGGAGGCAGTGATGTGTGTTTCTTCTGCCGTAAGCGCGTGTATGTGATGGAGAGGCTGAGTGCAGAGGGGAAGTTCTTCCATCGCAGCTGTTTTAAGTGCGACTACTGTGGGACCACCCTGAGACTGTCATCCTACGCCTTCGATGCGGAAGACGGTACGAGCCAGACAAAGTGCTCTGTGTTTGTTTTAAAGCTGCATTATGTGACTTTTCTGGTAGAGGGAGCGCCAGTTGGATTGCTTGTGAATGTGCGAACGTGTATGAATGAAACAAAACACAACTCCAGGTAGATTTTTGAGGAAGAAACAACGTTATAACATGAATCAGGCGACAAGAGTCAATTTTACGTAATATAGGATCTTTTAATTGAAGGAGGAGTTAGTGCTCTGTTCACTCACGTTTAACACACAAACCCTGCATATTTAGGTTCTTCTCTCAAGCCAAAAACACTCTTTTCCACCTTGTGATGTCATGTGGTGCTACAGGAAGTGCTCCACTGTGTTTGTAAGCTCCACACACCTTCACTAGAATCATTTGGGTAATTTCAGTCCAGGAATTGACAATCTTTACTGAACTAAAGGTAAAAGGTAGCTTGTTAACTTGAAAACTACCGCTTCTTGACATCACAAGGTGGAACAGAGCATTTTGAGCTTTGGAGATGTAGACAAACTAATAATAAATAGTTACTTAAACGTATTTGAATGAAACAAAACACAACTCCAGGTATGTTTGATGATGTACAAAAGAGTAAAATCACAAAATACAACACCATTTGCATCCCTCAAGAAACAAACTACACAAACATACACATACATATCTTGGTCACTGCACTTTTTCCATTTTTTTTTTTTTACTTATCAAGTGGTACCATAGATTCCAATGTAAGATCTTTCTGTGTTCCAAATAGGAAGTGCGCTTCTAGCTCCAATTCACTTTGTATTGTAAAACTGTCGCCCCTCTCTCCTCTCACATTTTGGTCTTAAAATGTTTGTATTAACCCACTCTACATGATCCTGCTGTTTTTATTTTGCTGTTTTGTATGTAAATCAATTATTATTCCTAATATGGAACTTGGCTCCAAATTCGCCCTGCCAGCTTCGATGAGCTTCATTTGACTGTAGCTGAGCGTTATGGCTGATGTCGCACTCAGTTAGTCCACTTCTTTACACTGTCTATGGTAATAATGCAATTACAACATAAAAAACACAAGAGCCTCAAAATTACACAATCAGTTGAGTTTCATTTGACTAAGTGGATTTAAATGAGCCTGTTTGACTTTTATTCTTTTGTTGACATTTGCAATTTTCTAATAGTTTAGGAGGAAGGATGTACATTATACGATTTTGTGCAATTATAAGAATATTACACTTAGGGCTGGGGCGTAATTCAAATTAATTGGATAAATTTATGTTTATCAAATCGAGGTTTGTTATGATACAAGTTTACTCCTGACATTCTCATTAGCAGAGCAGAGTTAACGTGCAGAAACTTAATTAGATTACGTATCGATGTAATTAAAGGCAGTTTACAGTTGCTTAAATAGTAAAATATGATAAAATGAAACTGTAATGAGCTGCCTCTGTTTTAACGTTTAACAGCTGATTTAGAGTCAAATAAATTAAAATCAATTAAAATCAGTAAAAATCATAAATGTCCAAAGTGTGCACAAAAAATTTATTTTAATATTTTGCCATTTTGTCCAACCCTGTTTACACTCTGGTATAAAGTCCAATTGAAATGACTTATCTGTGCTAAAGTAAAGTTTTGTTACATAAGTTACTGTAAAGTTAAAAAAAAAATAAAATAAAATAAAATATACGGTAAAGTAAAAAGTATTTCACTCATATTTTGAAGTCTTATAAAGCTTCAAACATTTATATTTTGATACAGATTTGTGCTGAATTTTGTTATTTGTATATTTTTGTTTGCTCAAACTACGAACTTGTTAAAAATAAACCCCACAGCCGGTCTCGGACAATAATAAAAAATACTTTTACTTTTCAGTCCAATTAAAAAAATTTGTGGATTTGTAAAGTACAGATACCAAAATACAGATACTTCATTACTTTTACTTCGTTACGTTCCACAAGTGTCATGAGTCTGACTTCCGTCCGGCCACGACCCCTTTGGCCGAATGTCTCTACACTCTTCACTCCTGATTTTTCACCACAGCTGTACTTTCAAATAATGCCCTCCGGACAAAAAATCAGATGTACAGTTGTTGTTCTTTTTTTTTTCCTAAGTTGTTTTGTGTTTCTTGTTTATCCTTCAGGGAAATTTTACTGCAAACCGCACTTCTGTTACCGTCTGTCTGGATATGCTCAGAGGAAGAGACCTGCTCCCTCTCCTGCTCCAGCCCCTGCAAAGGTGTGTGATGTATTCACTCAGAACTGTAAACATATGCCTCAGCCTCTTCAATAAACGTGTACAATTTATATGCTAATCTCAAGCTTTATTTCCTTGGCCTTTATCAAATATTATTCACTACACCTTTGGGGTGTAATAAAACAACTTGACCGTATAATGGCTGGCAGAGCTACGAGCATGTTTACTGTGTGTCTAAATACAGAAGCAAAACACATAATTCACACAGTTGTTTAGGGACGCACCGATGTGATACTGGTGTCTGATATCGCCGCTGATTATAGAACATTTTAGTAGATTGGATTGGCCAAGATATCGGTTCAGCTGATGTCTCATTTTAGTGTAATAAGATGATTTACTGACCAATGTTGGTCCCAAACACCTCGTAATATTAAACTTGTATTTTTTAAAAAGCTGTTCTGTGGTTTTCAAAACACTTTTGGATCATTTTTACCTTATGCTGTTTATGTTGCTATCGGGTATCAGCAGATACTTAAAAGCAAAGTATTGGCATCGGTATCAGAACAGAAAAAGTTGGTTGGTGCATCCCTACAATTGTTTTTATTTATTTTTTGTTTTGCACTATGAAAATTAAGAACAATTGCTTTAATTATGCTGATCAACAGGATCTTTTGTGTTTTTTAATCAGTTGTAATTGCAAGTTTTTTAAATATAATTTTCTATTCCACATGGTCGTGTTTGCAGGAACACCCTCCATCTCCTGCCCCCACAGCGACTATTGATGCCCCCGGACGTGCCCCCGGAGCTCTGGCTGCTCCAGTAGCTGAGCAGCCCCCCTCAGGTACCCTCCTCTCTGGCTCTGTGGTCCTGAGTGCGCACCCTCCACTGTGCACTGTCATGGACCTGCCACCAGGGGGCACACTGCTCCCTCGGCTTCCCCTCTCTGTGCACCTACTGCCTCTTCTGCTCTTTCACCACCGCGGTCCAGCTCAGCTCCTGCAGCATGACCCTGATCACTGCCCCTCCTGATTCTCCTTTTTCACTTTTTCTGTTCTCAAACTGACGTCTCTAACTGTCCCGACTCTTGTGTCGATCTGACTCAGAGCTGCTGTGGTCAAGTGCCTCTCGCTGTTTTCAATTGATTTGTTTTCCTTTTTTTACCTTTCTTGTGTATGTTTTATTTTCCTTATTTTCTCTCCTATTTTCTTTTTCAGTCTTTGACATCTGAAATCTACAGCAAATATTTGAAAGACACTTAAAAGACAATTAAAAAGAAGCACCATCTGCAATACTTAGGATTTAAGGAATATACACACAGATTGTTGTTAGAGCAATTTCTACTACTACTACTACTATTATACTGTGTTTTTGTTACATAGAAAAGAATGGTACTGTTGCTGTTGGAAAAAGATAGACTATAAACCCTCTAGTAAATGAAGTAACAAAGAAACACAAGTAGTTAATGTTGAGCTAATTGCTGTAGTAGATCTAAGGCAGTAACAGTGAATACGGCCCTTGCTTTTTGTTGTGTGTAATTAGTCGCTAGTGAAGTAATTTGCTGAAACTGGACATTAAAAAGTGTAAATTAACTCATTAGGGCTTTTCCTCATATTGATCAGTCACAATTTTCACTTTGATTTTATGTTGTTGTGTTATAGTCAAATAAACAATACTGACTTTTAACAAATACTTTAAAAAATGATCAAAACCACATACTTTTACTGTAAAAGGATTGGCAAAATTGACAAAATTAGAAATGTCTATATGTCATTATTGGAACTACTTTATGCCACTGACACAAAGCAGGATAATCCCAGTAACCCAATTTTTAAATAGACAGTCTCATTAAAAGGCCTGAGCTGCAACAAATAAGGCAGAATGAACCGAAAAGTAGCCATATAGGGATGGAACATTGCACTTACTTCATTAACACACACAGTTAATTTATTACACAAGAATCGAACTGTTATTTATGCTTTAAATAACTACAGAACAGCTTTGTATGACTAAAAGTTCAAACATTATGAGACATTTTAGGCCAAAATTTGCCTGTAAATAGGCTTATTACATCCAATTAAAAGTATCAAGGAACTAAGAGCATATTTTTCAGTACTGGTGCCGATATTTGATACCAGTATCGGCATCGGTGAATCCCTCCCTACTTAATTTATAAAAATCACATAAATTTTCCCACTAATTGCAAAGAAAAAGAACCCACAACTGCATTTTGACATATGTACTACGCTAGAAAAACACTGTTATTTTTACACTGCAGCAGGTTATGAGTCTTTTTACACTTTTCATACTTCTACTTCAAGTGGTCTCCTTTTGGTATATTTCTGCTCCGTCTGTTGCCCTTTCCCTGTCTCTTTTAACACCCAGTCCTGCCTCCTGACCTGCCCCCTCTCCACGTGGGGTCTCACCTTGTGCTTATGCTGCCCCTTACAGCGCCGGAGGTCAACGGGCTGCAGGACCCCAGCGTGGCTAAGAGGCTGCGGGGGACTCCAGAGCGTATCGAGCTGGAGAACTACCGTCTCTCTCTGCAGAAGGAGGAGGAGCTGGAGGAGGTGCCCGAGGAGACGCTGGCAGAACACAACCTGAGCAGCGTTCTGGACAAGGCCACGGCCGCTGATCTGGGCTCCAGGTACGGGCTCTAGTGTCGGGCGGTTTTATGTTTCCTGTCAAACCGATATTTCCATTTTCCATTACAGAACACGAGACATCCCAAAGGTGATTTAAATGTTGACAATTTATAAAACAGATGTGAAATGTACCAAGGGCTGGGCCAAAAATTGCAAGAATTATAGATTGTGATCTCTACTTCGGTCGATCTCGATGATTTTAATCAGCAGGTCAACAGCCAATCACGCGGCAGTAAGAGCGCGCGGTGCAGATGAGGATTTACGCCACAGCGTGTCCCTTTGTCTCCTCACGTGTTCACAAGTTTTGACTTAAATCTGCACAATTTGACTAAAAGTCCAGTGTCTCTCTCTTTGTCCCTGTGTGTGCATCTGTTTATGTGTGTGTGTTTGTGTGCGTCTGTCCCTGTGCCTCTGTGTGTGTGTGTGTGCGTGTGTGCGCGTCGCTATGCATTCAGTGCATCCATTTTGTGAACTTGTTTTGTTTCCTGCTTTTTCTTCCTGGTGACATAATAGTGAATTCATAACAGTGAAGTCTGAGCTGAGCCTTATACAGGAGTCATGGGCTCGTACTGCTGAACAGAAGGAGGGTTTAAATAGGGCCAGGGAGAGATCACGAGATTATTCAAACCTGCACGGATGACTTCTAAAACCTCATCAGGCATGTTTTTGATGTTGGGAAAAAAAAAGTTGATTTTGTATAATACCCCGTCTTCATTTGATAAAGATAAAATATGGTAACACTTCTGAATACCGCCTCAGCTGTTACAGGTTTAATTTGGTTTAATTGCAGTATGCCTTTTGGCACCGAGTAATCTTTTAAAGAACACACATAACGTAATGGATCCCTATGTTATAATTTGCACATTTTAAATCGCAATAGTCATTCTAAAAGAAACAAGTCGCTGAAAAACACGGCGCCCAGTGGGAACCAACATCGCTGTAAACGTCAACACAACAAAGAATCGTCGTCTCATATGGATCGCTGCAGATCACGCTAACAAGCATCTGATTTTTTTCTTCATTTGTACCAAAACGACTATGTGACACTGCCGAATCCTACATGTATCACAGATTAAGAAAATAAAATTGGAGAACGACGTAAGTACAGAGCAGTGGGCGTGTGCCGGTGGCGGTGAAACCAGGGGTTGATCGGCAATATGGCGTCTTGAAAATAAAGACAGTTTATTGCATGAATCACTGCAACTTTGGGTGCGTAAATGACAAGCGGGACATAATAGGTCTTCTTTAAACATGGCCAAATATTGTAGTGTTTATCCATATTTGTTTAAATCACAAATCTACACTAACGAGCATAGATGTCAGCTTAAATCATTGCATAACTAAAATAATGTTTAAATCTTCTATTGTATTCTTGTCCATGATTGACATAAAAAGTTAGTTCCAGCCCACACACGACTAAAAGGCATGCAGAGCTCGTTTGTGTTCTGACGTTTGACTGTCTGAGAACAGCTCATTTTCCTCCCACATGTTTTGACTCCTCTGTTCTGGTTCTGTGCTTCTCAACAGCAGCTCCGAGTCCGATATGGAGGAAGAGGACGAAGATGAAGCGGAGGAGTGTGAAGGGGAGCCGCCGCCTCACAGCCCCTCGGACCTGGGCGGCGTTCCCTGGAAGGAGGCGGTGGAGCTCCATGCCAAACTGAGGGGCGATCCCAGTGAAGAGGGAGAGGCCCAGGACGCTGTCAGCAGAGACGGAGAGATGGATGAGGAAGAGGAGGAAGAAGAAGAAGAGGAGGATGAAGAGGAGGAGGAGGAGTCAAGTGAAGGTAGTTTCATCTCGTATATTGTGTTTACTTTTGTGTCTGTTGATACTTTGCAGCTGATGTCATCGATATTCACTGGGGGTGTGATGCTAGCTGTAGGCACTGCTCTGTCTGAAGCTCTGTTACTCAAGTTTTTTAGTCACTCACGTTTTGGTTGAAAATCACAAACTCTTCTATCGCTCACATGGTCCTGAAAATGAGCTTTTTAAATCCATTTTGTACTTTTTCTTGAGTTTTCAGACTATTTTAATACTTGCTAATGTGTGCATTGTGCCGCCGTGGTAACCGCTGAACATTCGGCCATAGAGACACATGCATGACGTCAGTGCAAAGTATCAATACGTGTGGCTATGTCTTCTCCAACTTCATCTGGTGTTTTCACTTCATTGTAATTCATTCACTCTGCCCCTGTCTTTTTCTTCTTGTTCTTCTTGTTCTTCCTCTTCTTCCCTTCATCTCCTCATGTGACCACCGTCTACTGTGTGTACCTTTCTGTTGTTTGTGGCCTCTGTCTCCCCCTGCTGTCAGAGGGCGATTACTGCCCCTGGGACAGAGAGCTCCAGTCAGGGCTTTGGCTGGAGAAGTACCTGAAAGATGAAGAAGATACTGGTACTTTTAAAGGTAGCGGCAGACCGGCCTGTTGGTGTGTTTTTGCAGTTCAAGTGTGATTTCAGCCTTGTTTTTTCTTTGTAAATCATTCTTCGAACAGAGTTGCTTTTGACTTTTGTTTGGCCTCATATTCAAAGCGCTGTGTTTCAGAGTGTGCTTTAATTCTACCATGTTGTCTAATGCCTTCTGTAAGCTCAAAACATTAAGATCTAATTGGCTAAATACCATAGCGATTTGTGTTTTCTCGTAGCACCGCCTTGGTAATGAGCACAATGTTGTTTAAATAAAACGCTTGTTTCTAACCTTTTTTGTTAAACTTACTTTTAGCAGTTTTATGCATGCAGCCTCCACTGAACTTTTTCAAATGTTTCTCTCTGTCATGTTCTAACCGTCTTTCATTTTCCGCCCTTTTCCTCTTCCTCTCTTCCTACTTTCCTCTTTTGTCTATTCTGCAATGACCTCCCGTCTCACACAACACCGAAAAAAACCAACATGTAGCCAGAAACCTTCAGATACAACAAGTCCTGCAGCCGGTGGACCCACAAGCCCTGCCCGCTGTGGGGGGCACTCACCTGGACTCTGGGGGAGATAAGGAGGGCCTGCCAGTCTCACCAACCCAACCCTCCCAACCCTCCCACCCCTCAGAGCTCACACAGCCCTCCCCTACAGGTAACATCCATGCTCCATCCATAGGAACTGAAGAGCACGGCGGCATTATTGAGCATGCATAAGGATTCAACAGAACTATTCCCCGTACACTGCTGGTACATAGGAACTAGATGGTTTGGATAAAAAGATAATAGCTTCTGTAGGATTCTGTTCAGAGTGTGCAGTGTAAACAATTCCAAGAGGATCCACATCTGAGAGAACATAGAAATATGAACAAGGACTGGAAAGAAAAACTATTAAATTGCTTAATCGAATTTCAAGTTCAAATCAAACTTCAATTTTTATTTTCCCCTATTTCTTGCTTTGGAAATTGCACTGAAAATGCAAGAAAGGCAAAAAAAAAAACAGTCACAGGGAGCAGAGTTTAGGACAGGGCCTTGCTCTGCTGATGCTCTGAAATCAGTGATGTCATATTAACTGTTGGGGCTGCATGTTTAATCTAATAGTTTTTATCTAAACCAAGTGTCACTGGTTTATTTCTGAAAATTGCCCAAAATTGCACACTGAATGAATTGGTTCTGACTTGTTCTGATAGATGGGAACGTAGCTTTTAGAAAGGAAAGGAAAGGTACTTCTTCGTAGGGAGACTTGTCCTCTGCATTTGACCCATCTCCTAAGAAGCACTGGGCAGTGCAGTCCTGCGTCCAGGGACCCATCTCCGTCAACTTCTCGCTAAACTTGGTCAGGACTAACATAGTTGGAGGATTTTACCAATGGTGCATGTTTTGGGTTGTTGGGGGAAACCAGAGAAAACTCACCCAGACACGGGGAGAACATGCAAACTCCTCTAAGCTTCCGTCTTTGTATAACTGCTGATCAGACAGGCAGAACCCACTAACCATTCTTTTGTTTAAAATCCTCATTTTTCCTCATTTTTAATTTCTCAACTTTCATTTTTGTCACATTGCTGATTCTTTTGAATGTCTAACCTTTAATGTTTTGATTTGTCATAGAGTCGGTGTCCGTCGTCTGAAGTAAACATGTTTTTTCCACTATACTCCAATGTATCCTACAACCCCCTTTGTGAATCCTTTTTATTTGCCTTGTTCTTTTGTGTTCTTTTTTTCACGTGTCTAATTACTTTCCCGTTATGTTATGTGTTATGTGTTATGTGTTCCTGCCGTCTTTCCTCCTCCGTTCTTCCACCCCTGGTTTGAGTGTAGGCCCCGCCCACACATCAGCCCGTCACGAGGCGGTCAGAGTCTGGTTGGAGTCCGTGTCCGGAGGTAGCACAGATTTGAACGGGATAACGGCATCCCAATTAAGAATCTTAACTTTACCCTGTGGCATGCAAAATCTCACACCAACAAGACTCACAAGCATGTTTTTTACTCAAAGCTTGGGCGCTCTTCAGGTTGTCTATTCCTATTGAAACTAAAAGCTGCATTGTGTAACTTTTCTGGGTCCGTCAAATGCTTTTCTCCATGGAGATGTTATTACTTTGTCTGGAATGTTTCACAGTATAGTATTAAACCTTTCTAAAATTAAACTAAAACTAAAAATTAAATCTTTCATGGAGACCAGACCAAGTTACAGGTCAGATCTGTGGAGAGGCGCCCCCGATCGCAATCAGAATGTATGTTTTTCTGGATATTTTTGAGCTGTAATCGAATAAATGTAAGATAAAGCTGTTTAATGTCATACTGTGGAACATTCCAGGCAGAGCAATGACAAATCCATAGAAATAAGCAGGTGGTGATTGACCCCAAACCAAAAAGTTACACAGTGCACCTTTGTGTTGGCGATGCTTTAATCACGTTCTTCGCACCAGCTGGTCACTTATTTGCCAGTCCTACTTCTGCACTAACCACTCAAAGGCACTTGCAAAGGGCTGCAAATGGCTCTTTGGGTTCCATTAAATTCTTTTCACCAAGAACAGTGAATAAGAGTTATTTTAAGTGTGTTTGAATTCAGGGTTAAAAGCCTGGCAAAGCTTTTCACACGTGCTTTTGGGACGTACACCCACATGAAATATAGAGAAGCTCATGTATTAAAGGGCCCATATTACGCAAAACTGACCCTAGCGAGCTTTAATCCATGTTATAATGTTTCCTCATCACAAACACACCTGGAGTTGTGTTTTGTTTCATTCACACATGTTTAACACACAAATTCTGCATATTTAGGAGTTCTTCTCTCTGTTCCACCTTGTGATGTCGGTGTAGTTTTCAAGTTAGGAGCTGCCTTTTAGCTTTTGTTCGGTAGAGACTGGCAATCCCATGGTTGAAATTATTCAAATGATTCTAGTGAAGGTGTATGAAGTTTAAAAACACGATGGAGCACTTCCTGTCCATGACATCATAAGGTGGAACAGAGAGAAGAACTCAAAAAACAAAACAAAACTCCAGGTCAGGTATGTTTGTGATGAGGAAAAAACATTATAACACATCTCAGAAAATAGCGTAATATGGGCCGTTTAATCAAACTTGTTCAAATTGTTCATAAAATATAAGATTAAAGCTGCATTATGCAACTTTTTTGGATGGTGTTTCTGCAGCCTGCTGTTCTCAAAGTCATTTCTGTCCCTGGAACGTTCCACAGCATGGCATTTAACTTGAACATCTCCATGCCATGAAGACAAGCAGGTCAGACAGGTCAGATTTGTGGAGAGGCGAGTCCACTTATCCTGCGTAATTAAACAGTTTGATTTTTTTAAAGTATTTCCTGTAGCCATATATCACTCTTCAGAACGTGTGAGCCATTAGTGCCTCTGCTGTTAAAGCAGAGGCACTAATGGCACAGTTGGCACCACTACTACTGTGTTAATCACATATTTCTGTTCCAGGTTTTCTTGATTAACATATTTAACGTTTCTCTTGCCTGATTACACTATTATCCATTTCACTTACAAATGGATCACTGCATGTGGCTCACTATAATGCTATGGCCAAACTACACTGTTACGGAGTGTGTTGGCAGACATTTGGTGAAAATATTGAAGCTTTAGTTATATTTTTAGCTGGTAAAATTGTTCTTAAAGGGCCCATATTACTCTGTTTTCTGATCTGTTATCATGTTGTTTCCTCATCACAAACAAACCTGGAGTTGTGTTTTGTTTCATTCACACGTTTAACACACAAACCCTGCATATTTAAGCTTAAGTTCTTCTCTAAAACAGAAAACACTCTGTTCCACCTCGTGATGTCATGTGGTATACAGAAAGTGCTCCACAGTGTTTTTAAACTCCACACACCTTCACTAGAATCATTTGGATAATTTCAGCCCTAGAATTGCCGATCTCTGCTGAACTAAAGTAAAAACATAGCTGTTAACTTGAAAACCACCACTACATGACATCACAAGTTGGAACAGAGAATTTTGAGCTTTGGAAATGTAGACAGACTAATAATAAAAGATTACTCAAACATGTGTGACTGAAACAAAACACAACTTCGAGTATATTTTTGAGGAGGTAACAACATTATAACATGGCTTAAAGCTCACAAGAGTCCATTTTGTTTATTTTGTGATGTTTAAAAGCTCCATATATCAGCAAGCAGTGTTTAGAATCTGTTTTATGTAGTCTTGAGAAGGATCGGCTAGGGACTGTTCCTGTGGAGTTGGAATAGAATGTTTTGAGTATTTGTTCTTAAGGCTTGCCCAGGGATGCGTCTGACTTATTCTTTGCTGTTTATTGTCCTTTCAGAACCTTGTGAGGATGACGAGCTGGAAGCAGTGGCAGAAAGTCCGGATATGGAGCCTGGTACGGAGATGGATCAGGGTACGCATGCGTCCACTAGAGGCTGAATATTAAAGGTCCTATATTACGCAAAACTGACTCTTAATGAGCTTAAAAGGTGCACTGTGTAACTGTTTGGTTGGGGATTTGCTTGTTTCAATGGATATATCTCTGCCTGGAGTTTTCCACAGTATGACATTAAACAGCTCTACCTTACATTTATTTGATTACAGGTGGTTTTATAGCTCAAAAATCCCTAGAAAAACATACTATAATACCATACTGTGAAACATTCCAGACAAAGTAATAACATGTCCATGGAAAAAAAGCATTTGATGGACCCTCCACCGAAAAAGTTGCACAATTTAAGCCATGTTATAAGGCTGTTACCTCCTCAGAAACAGACCTGGAGTTGTGTTTTGTTTCATTCACACATGTTTGAGAAATCCTGTATCTAATCTAAAAATCTAAAAATGCTCTGTTCCACTTTGGGATGTCATGAATCGGTAGTTTTCAAGTCAACAGCTCCTTTTACCTTTAGTTCAGTAGAGTTTGGCAATTCCAGGGCTGAAATTATACAAATGATTCTAGTGAAGGTGTATAGAGTTTTAAAAAAAAACACTGTGGAGCACTTTCTGTATTACCACATGACATCACAACAGAGTGTTTTCTATTTGAGAGAAGAGCTATGCAGAGTTTGTGTGTTAAACGTGTGAATGTAACAAAACACAACTTCAGGTCTGTTTGTGATGAGGTAACATCATTATAATACAGATCAGAAAATAGAGTAATATGGGTCCTTTAAAGTCTTTTACATTATCAAAGTTTGAACTCTGTCATAATGTCACAGCAAAACAGCCAAGAAAAAATAAAGTTGCCAACAAAGGAGTGGGTAATAAAATGTTATGGTTTTCTTGAACTCCAGATGACATCCCTTCAGATGCAGAAGCCGAAGCTCGTTTGCACCCATCTGAGCCCAGTGAAGCACTTCCCGATGAGAACAAGAAAGTGGAAAATTTGGAAATTGCTTCTAGTAATGGTACGACTTACTGCTTTTTAAAGGCTCTATATTATGCTAGTCGCTGATCTATGTTATAATGTTGTTTCTTCATCACAAACATGCCTGGAGTTGTGTTTTGTTTCATTTACACACATTTAACACAAAAACCGTGCATATTTAGGCTCTTTGTGTAATATAGTCAATTGGTGTAATATAGGACCTTTAAAATAAAAATCAGATATATTTTTCTGCCAACAAAAAACGCAATAATTCTTTAATTTTGATCTTTCAGGACCATCCAGCATCAACCAAGTTCTGGAAAATGACATAGTCCTTCCTCCGCTTAAACTACCTGTAGATCTTGACACTCAGGTAACCGTAGAGAGGTAATTAAAGTGAACATTTCAGACAATGTGTTGAAATAATAATATTTTTCTCTGCTACAGACAAATCGCATTTCTCCTGCTGGTTTGCTGAAATCACCGGGCGCTCGCTTTTTCTCTGATCCTTACCTTCCGGAGGAAACTAAAACTGACAGAAAGAGTTCTTCTCCATCTCCAACCACAAAGAGCCCCATTTGCCCTTCGCCCTCCGCAAATACCCCTAACATCAACTCCACTCCTTCTCCTGTTTCTCCCATATTTCCTACATCGACGTCTAATAAATCACCTGTCATCTCTCCTGTCAAACTCGAGTCTCCTGTCAGAACCCCTGTCAAAACTCCAGTCCTTTCTCCGATTTGCTCCCAGCCCACTTCACTTCCGGAAACGCGCGCGCCGAGATCTCCGGTTTACCCTCATCGCTCCATCTGTCCTCTCACGGGGAACCCCCTTTCGCCGATCTGTGCCCAACCTCTGCCATGCCACGAGCCCTCTTCTCCCCTCTCGTCCAGTTCTCCGGTCAGAACGCAGCCTGTGCCCGCTGTTGCATCCACGCCCAAATCGGAAGCGTCTGACAAATCCGCGGACTCATCAATCGAGGAAACTCCATCCAAAAAGACGGATATCATTGAGGAATTCTGGCTCAAAAGTGCAGAGATTAGAAAGAGTCTAGGTTTGACTCCATTGGATCGCAGTAGTAAAATCTTGGAGAAAAGTGTTGTTGCTAGTCCTCCGCAAGAGCCTGTCAAAACAAAAGAAATAGTGGAGGAGCAGAAGAAGCCAAGTATTAGTGGGCGGGCTGTTATACGGCGAATCAACATCACCCTAGAAGGTCAGGTGATCACGCCACTCAACCCCGAAACCAAGGTCAACCCCACAGATAGAAAAGATCTTAGCAGCAGCTCTGGCTTGGGCGTAAATGGCAGCATGGTGACTAGCTACAGCACGTCCGATTCCACCATGTTGACTCCGCCCTCCAGCCCGCCTCCGCCAGTGCCTAGCAACCAGTCCCCCGCGGTGATCAGGCAACAAAAGCACCAAGCATCATGGAGCAACGGGAAGGATAAAACACAACCCGAACACGCCAAAGAACCGGCGAAAACAAAAACGCCAATTCCTTCTCCGAGACTTCAGCTTAGCCCAGTTTCTGCTCCCAAACCTGCTCCAAGGAAAGCCATCTCACCACAAGCAGAACCAGAACCCACTCCTGTAGTTGTAATGAGAGAGAAGAAGAAAACGCGTCCTCCAGATCACGTGAGGAAGTCTTTTGTTGAGACAGTTGAAGAGATCCCTTTTGCAGATGATGTGGAGGAAGGCTACGACGAAAGAACACCAGAATCAAGCATGAATCGATATTACACTCCTCCAACAAGCAAACCCAGCAGAGACCGGCCTCCTTTGCACTTGGCCTTAGCGATGGAAAATGGTAAACCCAATATCCCGGTCAATCCTGTCTCAAAGACCCAGAGGGCAACGCAATTTTCTCCTGAGGCCAAAGAGATTGCAGAGGAGAGAATGAGAGCCAGAGAAAAATCTGTAAAGAGCCAGGCATTGAAAGATGCTATGGCCAAACAACTGAACAAAATGAAAGATTCCGATGGTGACAAGGGGCCGTCACCCAAAGTGGCCTGGAATGTTACCCCAGAAGCTGCTAGCAAAAGTAAAAAGTCCCCTGCGTCTCCTAAAACATCGGCGGTGAAAGCTTTGGAATACAAAAGGGCAGAGACTCTACCTGAACGCTTCTTCAGTAGCAACAAGAGTCTAGACAGCTCTGTAGCCTCCTCTGATGGCTCCTCGTCAACCAAAAGCAAAAAGAGGAGTTCGCTATTCTCTCCAAGAAAAAATAAAAAGGAGAAAAAGGCTAAAAATGACAGCAGCAGACTCTCTGGTTCAGATGAGACACCTCCTAAACATAAGTCACTGTGGAAGGCGGTTTTCTCAGGATACAAGAAAGACAAGAAGAAGAAAGAGGACAAATCATGCCCCAGTACTCCATCGTCCAGCTCCACCACGCAGGACTCGGGCAAGAAGAAGACAGCATCTCCTGGGAGGTCTTCAGGTGGGTAGGGATGGCAAAATAAGCAATAATATAGTTTATCATGATAAAAAGGGTACCCAATAGTTGTTTGTGGGACCTTTTATATACATAATTGTGAGAATAGCCAACAAAGTTCATCTTCATTACATCATCCTCATGGTCTCTTTTAGATCATTGCTGTTTTCGCTTATGACAAAGTACATTTCTATAACAGCTACTCATAAAACTATAATTATTCATAGCCATAACATTCTAAAACTGTGAACAACTCAGTTATTTTGGCCATGATAACTGTCCCATGCCAAGAGGTGGGTGCTGTTTACTTTTTCTCTTGTTTATATTTCATCTTGAAACAAAACATTTCAAGGTGAATTTTAATCTTCTCTGCAGATTTGAAGTCACGGCGAAACCTGAGCTTTTCAGAGGACTCAGACCTGTCCTGTGATGATGTTTTGGAGAGGTCATCCCAAAGGTCAAAGGCTGATGTAAGTGTCTTGTAATTTTAAAAGGCAAATACTGGTTTTTGTGTTGTTTTTCAAGGTAATTTATTGGTCTTTTGGTTTATTCTCTTTGCCCTTTATGTTTTTATATGCCAACTTTGCTTTAAAGAAGACCTATTTTGCTTGTTTCTGCTCTATAGCTATAATCTACGACACCCGTGGATCATTATGTTATAATTTGGACCACTGACTTCTGTGTTAGAAAACTGCAGTGCCCAATGGGAGCTGATTGCTGTAAATGTCATCACAAAAAAAAGGTCGGCCGCTCCTATTGCTGGATGACGGATAAGACGTGATAAGAACCTAACAAGTATAGCCTATCTTAATGAAACAGAATATATGGGCGAGCAGTTGGTAGGAGACTCGATTCAAATGCTAAGTTTAGATGAATAATTATAATGAACTATCTTACCTTCACGCGTCCTTCCCACGACGACGACAGGTATGCTATCCAGCTATCCAGATAATTGGCTTCTCTCCCGATAAAAAAATAAGAATCTTGGCCGCGTAGCACAGCAGATGATGGATGGCGCAGTAACATATTTAACCAACAGATGCCGCTATTCAGCCTCATCGCAATGCGGCATCGCTGTCTAAGCATGTGGGGATGCAGTGTTTTTTTGTTTTTTGTATTTTTTTTCCCTGGAGGGACATAGTCAAGGCGGGGGGCAATTGTTGAAAGCGCTGCGGGAAACACTGTCTGTGTCAAATGTGTTTTATAAACGAGTTTCCTTCCTCTGAACAAGCACAAAACTATAGCTCTGTAACAAAATAATTTAGTCAAATACACCAAAAAAATACTCTTGCCGATATATCGATAGAACAGCCCACAATATCAATACTCTCATCGCATTAAACGATACGATATCACACTAGCGAGCAGCAGATTTTTTATTTTCATTTGTACGCAACACTGCTGAATCCTACACACAGTTTAAGAAAATAAGATTGGAGAAAGAAGTATGTACAGCGTGGTGTCTTGAAAATAATCGATTAAATGCACGAATCACTCAATAAAAAGTGGATTTTGCATAATAGGTCTGCTTTAACAAAACAATGCTAGGCTAGGGGTTTACTGTAGATAAAATATGTCAAAACTAAACGGTAACAAAAGTACATATTCTGCTTATAAGAAATGTTCCTACTACATCCACTGCATTGACTTCTCATTGTTTTTTTTCCCCATCCCAAACAGCATACGGACATCTTTGATTTAGTATCAGGCATACAAAAGGAAGTGATAAAAGAGGAAAAACTAGAAAAGGAAAAAAGAAGGGCACGGAAAGAAAGAAACAGAATAAAAGAAAAAGAGAGGAGAGCGCTGGAGAGAGTGCTCGATCCAGAGCAGGAGAATAAAGATGAGGAGGTATTGTTCGGCAGTGGGGTTAAGTGATTTTGAATTTCACATCATTATAATGGAGAAAATAGAGCCACTGAAGTCCTGTTTTATGCAGGCCATGTTCACACTGTTTCTGATTGGCTTTGAAGCTGACCTCAAATGATGAAGCAGCTTTAGTCATCCCATGAGATTTCTGTACAAATCTTGCATTCGTGCTACAAAAGTGGTTTTTCAAGGCCTTACACTGAAATAAAGAAACAGGCCCAAACGGATTGAAGCTGCTGAATATGCCGTCTGGTACGTTCTATTAGGCATACAAATTTAAGCAAGTTCTGTAAGATGTTTTTTCCTATTTGAATCCATTTACATTCATTACATTCTGGTTGAAATTCGAAATGACTGCCGCCTCTGCTGCGTATTGTGTGATCGTGCTTCTGGTAGAATAGATAGGTACAATCAAATATAAGGCCCCAGGCATGAATTTAATTACCACACTGGAAAGAAAACAGACTTAAACCATGCACATACCATGATAAAGGAATATAATTGTTAGCGTTTCAAATTAGCACTTCAAATTTCCTTGAGGTTTCTACTTCAATAGACCAAGAGAGTCATGCCTGCGAGGCCACTTCACATGTGTGTAGAGTTGTGCTGAGTATTTAGAAATGTGTATTTGTGAGCTGTCTCGTGTTGTGTTAGTGAATTAGCATTGTCATTCCCTGTTTTAATTCATTTTTGATTAACATAGATTATAGTTCTCCTTGGTTTGTGATGTTTAACACTGTGATGGTTGTTTCTATGTATAATTTGGTTTAAAGGGCCAATATTACACTATTTTCAGATCTATGTTATGTGGTTTCCTCATCAAAAACATACCTGGAGTTGTGTTTTGTTTCATTCACACAGAGATCTTGCATATTTAGGCTGTTTCCTTCTCTCAAACGGAAAACATAAACATTCACTAGAAACATTTGGATGATTTCAGTCTTGGGACAAAAGGTAAAAAAGCTGCATCCCATTACTCTGTCTTACCCCTTCCCCTTCCCCTTTATCTACGTCTTTGTCTTGCCCCTTGATACCGAGCTATGAGGGCTGAGGGTACGAATGTTCCCCTAAGAAATGGGACACCACTCGATTACCGTTTGCTTCTGTTAAACAAATTGACTTCACACTGATTTCACCTAAAAAGTGCCATGTCAAGTTCGATGAAAACGATAACGTCGGCTAAACAGACATTACTACAATTAAAACTGCAACAACAGTTCACTAAAAGTAACGTAGAACATAAGCGTCAGAAAAAACCTGCTAAACTGTTAATTGATAATTACAGCCGCTGAAAAAACTTACGTTGGCTGGTTGATGTGACGCTCCATCCTGATCCCAACACCTGCCTGAGCTTGTAGGCCGACCCCTTCGTTTCAAGTCTGGTCGAGAGTTTACTTCGTTTCAAGGGTCATGTAGCACTAGGTCGTGGCCCTGGCCCGTGATCAAAATTAGAATCGAGACACCCCTCGCCCTCACATGAACGCGCAAAACCAAAGGGTAGGGGTAAGACGAAGGGGTAAGACAGAGTAATGGGACGCAGCTGTTAACATGAAAATTACCGCTTCATTTTTTTGAGCTTTAGAGATGTAGACAGACTAATAATAAAAGTGTGAATGAAACCAACTCCAGGTATGTTTTTGATGTGGCAACAACATTCTAACATGACGTAAAACTCACAAGAGTCAATTTTGCGTAATATTGAACCTTTAATTAATTTATTTGTAATTTTTGTCTTTTTGTTACACAATCATTAACCCTTTTAATCATGTTTTGTGTTATCATTTTCCTCCCTTTTTGTTTTGTCTTCCCAAAGTCTTTATATGTCCCTCATGCACTGGCGTTCAAGAGATCATATGCCTCCAAGGTAGTATCCAAAACATTCTTATTCAGACTTCACACAGCCACTTGTACCTATGTGCGCATGTTGACCTGTTATAACTCCCTTTTGTGCGTCCGGTCTCATACTAACTAAAGATGCTCTATGGATGCATGAATTCACAGTATCCACAGTATCCTCTTGCAGCTGGATGTCACTTCTGTCCAAAGGTTCATTTATGCTCTGTGTTCTATGCGCATACACTGACGAAAGGAGGCTCTTGTCCATCCTCTGTGCTGTTCTGTCCGTAACATCGACTGTATAAAGAAGTGTGTCGTCGCCCATTGTGTTTGGCTTCACTCAAATCAGGCTAGCGGTTATAGGGGCGAATTCCATAGAACGTTCCATATTTGGAGTTCTGACCGCGAGATTCAGAGCAACCAAAGAGCTAATCTGGAGTGAGGCTGTTGTTACCTGAAGAAGACGCCTGATTTGAATGCTGTTAATGTTCATGGCTTGATTTACGATTTACAAAATGGCGAAATAAAAACATCATCATGTATGCTGTGATCATATAGAGCGGGTTTGATACGAACATTTTAAGACCAAAATGGCAAAGCTCACTGCAGCAGTTATAGAGAGAGGAGGGCCGGTTTTTCAATGTAAAGTGAATTAGAGACAGTGTCGATGGAGCCGGAAGCGCCTCCATGCTCACTTCCTACTGGTGCGTTAACTATGTGTAAATCTTTGATCCATAATCTGGTCCATTTCTTCAGAACATGTGAAATCTTGGCAACAGAACAGAACACGTGCAAACCTCGGAGGACAGTAGTGAAAAAACTGCTGTGGGGCTGCCATGTTTGTTATTTTTTGTTGCTCTGTTTTGTCCGTTTTGGTCACTTCTCTAACTGACTTTGTGCGCCCTCTGGTGGTTGCGTAAGAGAACGTAGTCTTGACATGAGAAACTTTTGGAAGTATAAATGCAGTGACGGCGACTACACTTGAAACGCACGGATCTGTTTACGTATAAAAGCGGAGCATAAATGAGCCTTAAGTATTCAGCTTTGGTAACAGTGGTTTCTGTATATTTCAAACAAGGGACTGTTTCGTATTAACCTGCCTCCTTCTGTCACAGCAGCTCTGGTGTTGCTCCAGTCTGGCTCCTGGACACGTCTGATATTTCTGCAGTACTCATCTCTCAGCTTTTTTGTCTTCTAGGGCTGCAACGATTAATGGAAGAATCCTAACTAAATCGGCTTTTAAAAGGCCCGTATTATGCTGTCCTCTAATTTTCATCACAAACACGCCTGGAGTTGTGTTTTGTTTCATTCACACATTTAACACACAAACCCTGCATATTTAGGTGGAGTTCTTCTCTCAAACGGAAAATGCTTTGTTCCACCTTGCGATGTCATGTGGTACACTGTGTTTTTAAACTCCACACACCTTCACTAGAATCATTTGGATAATTTCGGCCCTTAAATTGCTCTCCAGTAGGTCAAAGGTAGCTGTTAACTTGAACACTACCGCTTCATGACGTCACAAGGTGGAACAGAACATTTTGAGATTTGGAGATGTAGACAGATTAATAAACCAGGATTATTTAAACGTGTGAATGAAACAAAACACAACTCCAGGTCTGTTTTTGAGGTGGTAACAGCATTATAACCTGGCTAAAAGCTTTTTGTCACATTTGCATAATATGGGCCCTTTAAAATAACAAATAATAAACGCATTTTGATAATGAAAATGTCAGTTAATTTGTAATACATAATAGTTCTCTATCTAGAAGCCTTCTGTTTCCATAGTTCCATTATTTTTTGGTTCAAAATGCATTTGGCTACTAAAGTTATTGTCGGTTGCAGCCCTAGCGTCCTCACAAATAAAAGAGAGGACATCACATTCTGTCTACACTCTGCAATTCCATTTCTAATTATGAAAAATTGTCATTGTGTGAAAAACCTGCTATGTTCTCGTTAATGGATATATTCTATAATAATTTGCATTTATTTGAATTGATTTTACAACCGATTTCCATTTTAGTCCATTTGTAATCCAGGCTGGATAAAAAAACTCTGTAATTAGTTTCCAACCTCTTTCTCTCCATTAGCTGTTGTAGAGCCTCAAGGAACCAAGTCCATGAGCGAGAAATACTTCAATAAAACCTTACCAAGCTGTATTTTTGTTGATCCACCAGAAAACCTACACAGAGGAGGAGCTAAATGCCAAAATCACCCGAAGAGTCCAGAAAGCTGCACGACGCCAAGCAAAACAGGAGGAGCTAAAGAGACTGCACCGAGCCCAAGTAAGACTCCAACTGCACCTTTATTAACGCCTGAAATGTTGTTTAAAGCACCACTATGTAACTTTTCTGCGCGTTGATCTATAATAAGAACTGGATAAGACATTCTGCATCTGTCCTGGGGTGAGATCCACTACTGGCCGCTCCAGGTACTGCAGCTCCCGGGAACTTGGGCCCAGACCGTGTTTTTGTTTTGTTTTTTGTTTTTTGTTTTGTCTATGATGATGTACAGACAATATAAAAGATGAATTTTCAAACCTGTCACAAACATATTTTTATTCAAAGATTCAAGTCTTTCATTAATATTTCTACCACAAGAAAACAACATAAAAATCATGAACTCAAAATGTCACCGTGGAAAAATGACAACGCACACATGCCGGTCCAATAATAATAATAATAATATTTACAAAACACATATTAATACAGTCAATAGAGTGATAAACAAATAATAAGAATACAGGAAAGCTAAAAACAGTGAATCCTGCAGAGAAAAGTTGAACAACTTCCTCAAAGAGCCCAAAAGTTTGCTTTGTAAGATTTAGCTTAGCCCCGCTCTGAGCCCATCTGTGCTCATGCTTTTTCCACTTGACCAACATCACAGAGGTTTGTTTGTTTGTTTTTTTAATTGATTTGTATTTATTTCGAGTTTGCGCCAAGAGACAAACAATAATCATACATAAAAGCACATTTCTTGAAAGTTGGGCGCTCTACCCCCTATTGAGAAAAGAATACAGAAGAAAAAAACTTGACAACGTACACCAATGAGCACAGGTCAAACAACACGACGCCACCTTTGGTTCATCTTCAGAATCTTATTATACTTCCGTGGGTCTGCACCTGCTTGTTTCCAAGGAGATTGCTTATTGCTTTGCCTAGAATATTCCACAGTATATGGCTAAACCACATCTATCTGGTATTCTGTTAAAACAGGCTTGCTTACTGTGTGCAGGCTTGCCTCGTTGATTGCCATACTGTGGAACATTTTAGGCAAATAATGACTTCCACCAGGCTCTCCACCAGAAAAGTTACACAGTACAACTTTAAAGGGCCCGTTTTATGTTATTTTCTAATCTTTGTTATGTTATTCCTCATCACAAACACACCTGGAGTTGTGTTTAGTTTCATTCACACATGTTTAAAACATTTAGACTTCTTCTTCTCTCAAAACAGAAAACACTCTGTTCCACCTTGTGATGTCATGTGGTAATATAGGAAGGGCTCCATTGTGTTTTTAAACTCCAAACACTTTCACTATAATCACTTGGATAATTTCAGCCCCGGAATTGCCAATCTCTAATCTACGCAACAAAAGGTAAAAGGAGATGTTAACTTGAAAACTACCACTGTATGACATCACAAGGTTGAACAGAGCTTTGGAGATAAATTACAAATCTGGGTATGTTTTTGATGAGGTAATAAAGTTGTAACAAGGCTAAAAGTTCACAGCAGGAGTCCATTTTGCGTAATACTGGACCTTTAAGAACCTGCAGTCTCATCTCGTTGCTGGATTGATTGAAATGAGTAAATGGGAGATAAACTAAAATTTACCTAAACAGTTTATCTGTTTACGGCTGTTTAATGCGACTTATACACTTAGACAAATTCTCCGTAGTCTGAAATCCACTGTGATTGATGTTGTACCTTTGCAGTCGGCTCTGGCTTCACTGACTCAGCACTCCCTCCTTCCTTATTCCCTGAGTTTTTGGTTCGCTGGCCTGAGTTTTCCTTCTTTTTTTAGACGCTATTTTAAGAGTCCAAACATAAGTTGTAGTTTAGCCCCTGCTGCTCATCACTGATACAGGCCCCGGCCCCTAAACAAGGATTTAAGAACCAGGGGACGGAATACAGCCCTCTGTGCACAAAGTCACTATACGGCCTCTATAGGCAATCTTTTATGTGCAGAGCCGCCAGGTTAATTCATTTTAAATCATGTATTACACTCCAGTGGACTTTTTTTTTTTTTATTGAATAGCAGCGAACAGAAGTAGCAATTTATCAGTGGTTATTTAAATATATTTCTATAAAAATATGTACTATTTTATTTATTTATTCTTAATGTATTAAAGGGCCCATATTACACTATTTTTTGTTCTGTGTTTTAGTATTGTTTCCTCATCACCAACAGACCTGGAGTTGTGGTTTTTTTGTTATTTTGTTTTAACCCTACATATTTGGTTGTAGTTCTTCTCTCAAACAGAAAACATTGTTCCACCTTGTGATGTCATGTGGGAATACAGGAAGTGCTCCACTGTGTTTTTAAACTCCATACAACTTCACTGGAATCATTTGGATAATTTCAGCCCTGTAATTTCCAAACTCTACTGAACTAAATGTAAAATGTAGCTGAAAACTACTGCTTCATGACATCACAAGGTGCAACAGAGCATTTTGATCTTTGGAGATGTAGACAGACTGATAATAAAGGATTACACAAACATGTGATTGAAACAAAACACAACTCCAGGTCTGTTTTTGAGGAGGAAACAACATTATAACATGGCTAAAAACTCACAAGAGTCAAATTTGTTAAATAATAGACCTTTAAAGGTGCACAGTGTAACTTTTCTGGCAGAGGGTCTGCTAGCTAACTATCTCCATGGACATCTTTATGCTTTATTTGGAATGTTCCACACTATGGCATTAAACTTGCCTATTTCTATGTAGACAAGGAGGTCATGCCACCAGGCCAAGTTACAGGTCAGATCTGTGGAGAAGCAATCCCACTCAAAATAAAAACATATGTTCGTATTTTGTATTAATAGCCTTTAGTTGGAAAAAAAAACCCAAAAAAACAATGAAGATAAGTTTATTTCATACAAACCAAAAACATCTCCTTATAGATCAGCAGGTGCCCTCAACCACAAAAGCGAAATTGCGTCTTTTTAATTATGCAAATCTGAAAACCCCTCTCATTTACTCAATTAAGTTCAGACTCACTAAACTACACCCATCCCATCGCCATTATGAAGATTACCATAGCCCTGCTGCACTGCCATTATAAAGTCATTTAAGTGTGCTTTTATTTTCACACTCGTTTGATTGGTAAAAGTTACTAAGTGAATTTGATACAGCTCACAGTTGGCCCATATCCAGTTGCATTTTAATTACTTGCGCCCCTTGTGTCCATCTCAATATTTATTCTTATAATTAGGCTAAATTGTTTCATCAATGAAGCTCTTCTCCAGATGGCCTCTTAAAACATCTTGGAGAATTGTTGGTAATGTGTGGCTATCTGAGAACGCTTACACTGTACTTTAAAGGTCCCTATATTACACAAAATGGACTCTTGTGAGCTTTAAGGCGTGTTATAATGTTGTTACCTCATCAAAAACACACCTGGAGTTGTGTTTTGTTTCATTCGCACATGTTTGAGTAACCATTTATTATTATAGCTACATCTCCAAACCTCAGAATACTCTGTTCCACCTTGTGATGTCATGAAGCGGTAGTTTTCAAGTTAACAGTGACCTTTTAAGCGACCTTTTACCTTTAGTTCAGTAGAGATCGGCAATTCCAGGGCTGAAATCATCCAAATGATTCTAGTGAAGGTATATGGAGTTTAAAAAGACAGTGCAGCACTTCCTCTATCACCGCATGACATCACAAAGTGGAACAGAGTGTTTTCTGTGTAACCCTTTATTATTAGTTTGTCACCTCCGAAGCTCAAAATACTCTGTTCCACCTTGTGATGTCATGAAGCGGGTAGTTTTCCTTTTACTTTCAGTAGAGATCGGCAACTCCGGTATCGAAATGATCCAAATTATTCTAGCGAAGGTGTATGGAGTTTAAAAACGCAATGGAGCACTTCCTGTATTACCACATGACATCAAGGTTGAACAAAGCATTTTCTGTTTGTGTGTAAAACATGTGCGAACGAAACAAAAACATAACTCCAGGTATGTTTTGATAACCTAGATCAGAAAATGGCATAATATGGGCTCTTTAACTCACTTTGGAGAGTACGTATATGTAACCTGAGTCTTGCTGTCTCCTCAGATCATCCAGAGACAGTTGGAGCAGGTGGAGGAGAAGCAGAGACAGCTGGAGGAGAGGGGCGTAGCTGTGGAAAAAGCCTTAAGAGGAGAAGCAGGTAACTACATCCATACGTCTTTTGTTTCAGGTAATCTGACCATTATTCTAACCACAGAAGATTACACAAAATGACCATTCTGGGAAAAAAAGAGAAAAAAACATACAATTTCATAACGCTATTCTTTTGAGTAACACTATTCATTTTCCAAAAAACTGTTCATTTCCAAAAACTATTCATTTCCAAAAACTGTTTCAGATCCTCATTGGAAACCACATTTTATCTTTCATTTGAAGCTTGTTCAGTATTCAGCGCTCTTTAGGGAGAAATAATTTTGATGATTAGACTTGCATAACCCAAACTGCATAGCCTCATGTAAACCATCCCAAAGCTTTCAGATTGCTGTAATTGTCGCAGGCAATTGGCATTTATATAGCTGCACTGAATATTGAAAATTGTGCCTTGAGAATACCACGGTTAAGTAAAAGAAAACTGCTCAATTTTGTAAGCAATTTTGTCTCTCTACTTTAACAACCCCAAAAGCAATTATTAAATGTCTTATATTACACAAAGCCATGTTATAATGTTAGTACCTCCTCAAAAACGTACCTGGAGTTTGAGCAACCCTTTATTATAAGTCTGTCTATATCTCTAAAGCTCAAAATGCTCTGTTCCACCTTGTGATGTCATGTAGTGAGTTTTCAAGTTTTCAACAGCTTCTTTTACCTTTTGTTCAGCAGAGATTGGCAATTCCAGGTCTGAAATCATCCAAATGATTCTAGTGAAGGTTCCGATTACAGCTCCCACAGATGAATGCTGTTGTTGTGTCCTTGGGCAAGACACTTACCCCTGTCTTGCCCGTGTGTGTGTGTATGTGTGTGTGAAGGTTCCTTGATGTAAAGCTCTTTGAGTGCTTTGAAGATGGAAAAGCGCTACATAAAAATTTGACCGTTTACCAAGGTGTATGCAGTTTTAAAACACAGTGGAGCACTTCCTGTATTACCACATGACATCACGAGGTGGAACAGAGTGTTTTCTGTTTGTAACAATGTTTTTATTTCGTTTTGTGTACATTGTCAAAGCATAACCACAGGCAATATGCCAGTTGTGTACATGAAACAAAAAAAACAAAACAAAAACAAGAACAGATCAACCTCAGAGTTAGAAAATGAAGTTGTAGCCATTCATACATTTTTTTTTTCTTTTTCCTCAATATAAATATAAATATGTATATACACAAACATATACTCACATAAAAATATAAAATGTATACACACACACACACACACACACACACATACATACATATACACATACACATTAAAAAAAAAAAAAAAAAAGGTTCACAGAGTAATCTCAGTCATCTTTAGCACCATCCGCCAAGTTAAGATTCCCTATAAAATTTTTAAAAGGACCCCACACATCGTGAAACAATTTCTACTTTCCTTTTCTAATGTGTGTAATCTTTTCCAAGGAAAAAACTATGAGCATCTGTTTTACCCAGTGCACCAACTTGGGCCTACAAGTTTTTTTTCCCAAAATATTGCAATTGTTCTTTGAGCTTCTAAAAAGCACATATTAATCATAATTTGTTCACTTTTAGTAAACTTGTGTTTTTTGGGATATATACCTAAAATAAACATAGCGGAATTTGTTGGAAATAAGTTTAAAATAATCATTTCTACTGCTTCTCTAACCTCCTCCCAAAATCTCGGGGCATTGCGTGTTTTCTGTTTGAGAGAAGAAACTAAATATGCAGGTTTTTTGTTTTAAATATGTGTGAGTAAAACAAAAACACAACTCCAGGTATGTTTGTGATGAGGAAACAACATTATAGATCAGAAAATAGCGTAATACGGGCCCTTTAAGCACATTTCACCGAGCAGTTCACATATATTAGTAGTTATTTCCTGTTCCCTACATATGTTTTAACTTGTTCACTACTTTTTTGAAGGGATGTATAAAGGTACTTATACGTTACCCAAACAGCACAAAAGACGATCAGGTATTAGCCTCACTGACGTTTGTTTCTGTTGCCGTGACGATTTTGCGTTTAGGTTCCATTTGTGGTGACACACTACGACACCTCTCCACGTCTGACATATGTTGACTGTTGTTGACTGTCTTCATCACATGTCCATCATTGTCAGTTCAGTCTGCATGGGACTGAGGAGAATGTGTGTTCTGACATCATAGACTGTATATAGAAATGGACAAAGCTAACCCGCTAGCCGCCGCGCTCCGAACAGGAAGTGAGCATGGGCGCGCTTACGGCTCCATCGACTGCTTTGTATTGAAAAAACGTTGCCCCCTCTCTCTCATTTTGGGCTTAAAAACACCAGGATCATGTAGAGTGGGTTAATATGAACATTTTATTTCACTATTTTGTCTATAAATAAATTCCTATGCCTAATGTAATATCCAAATTCGCTCCTATAACCACTAGCCTCGGTGAGCTTCATTTGACAGGAGCCGAACGCTATGGGTGACGTCACACTTCCTTAGTCCACTTCTTTAGACAGTCTGTGGTCCTGGCATCATAGACTGTATATAAAAATGGACATAGCTAACCCGCTAGCCACTGCGTTCCAAATAGGAAGTGAGCATACATATATACAAAACCCTCCTACATATATTATAATTTTTTTAAAATATATTATTATTTTTCGTATATTTTTATTGTATTTGTTTTTTTATTGTTTTTTTTATTTTATTATTATTATTCATATATATTTTAATTTTATTTATTTATTTTTTTATTGTGTGTATATGTTTTGTTTTTGTTTTTTAATCTGGGTATAAATTAAGAGATTTATTGGTCCAGTATTTGGCCGTTGACTCTGGCTCTATTTAACTTTGTATAAAAAACATCATCCCTCTTTCTGTAACTGCTGCTGTCAGGCTCCTCATTTCGGTCTTAAAATGTTTGTATTAACCCGCTCTACGTGATCCTGGGTTTTTTTTATTCCACTATTTTGCCCCTAAATCAGTTCCTAATATGAAACTCGACTCCAAATTCGCCCCTATAACTGCTAGCCTCGATGAGCTTCATTTGACTGGAGCTGAACGCTGTGGGTGACGTCACACTCTGCTTCTTTATACAGTCTATACCTGACATAGATTTGTGTGTGCTCATTCTGGATGTTACTTGTCTTCGTCACTGCCTCTCAATAAGGATGCTTTTGGTACTCAAGTCATATTTCTTACTTAAAGCTGCACTGTGTAACCTTTTGGTTGGGGGTCCGTCACCTGTTTGTTTCTATGGATATGTCATAGCTCTGCCTGGAATGTTCCACAGTATGCCATTAAACAGCTCTACTTTACATGGCAAAAGGAGAAATTTAATTTGTCAACTGGACAGAGTTTATTTGGTCGAATACGTTTCTCAGCTCATCCGAGCTGCTTCTTCAGTTCTGGTCAGATGCTGGTGGACACTGCTTTATATCTGCCTGAAGGGAGGAGCTTAATTACAATGAAAATTACTCTGAGACAACACATATTTGTTTACAGTTTCTGTTAGTTAGGTGTGTTTACACTCTGGGAGAGCCAGAATGGGCCGCAATCTGCCGTACATCTCCACCTAAAAGCCACGGGCCACTCCTTTGAGGACAGTGAGGTCCAGATCTTGGCCAGAGAAAAGAACTGGTTTGAGAGGGGAGTTAAAGAGGCTATTTTTGTCAAGAAAGAGAATCCTTCCTTGAACAGAAATGGGGGTCTCAGACATCATTTGTCTCCCATCTATAACTCTATCCTCAAACCTAAATCAAAACAGAGAAAACAATGGGACTAGCCAGGTCAGGTCCAAAGGTGTGAAAACACCCATCATGGCCCTGAATGGATATGCTAACTACTCCCCCACTCCCACTCCATATTGAATAGACTCACATGACTAACAGAAACTGTAAGCAAATATGTGTTGTCTCAGAGTAATTTTCATTGTAATTAGCTCCTCCCTTCAGGCAGATATAAAGCAGTGTCCACCAGCATCTGACCAGAACTGAAGAAGCAGCTTGGATGAGCTGCGAAACGTATTCGACCAAATAAACTCTGTCCAGTTGACAAATTAAATTTCTCCTTTTGCCATGGATTCTACCTGGACGACTGAGGGATTCTACACACAGCTCTACTTTACATTTATTCAATTACAGGTGGTTTTATAGCTCAAAAATACCTAGAAAAACAGGCGTTCTGACTGTGAGCGGAGTCGCCTCTCCGAAGATCTGACCTGTAACTTAGCCTGCTTTGGTTCTCCATGAAGATAGAAAGATAGAAAGGTTTAATACCATTCTGTGCAACAGTACAGACAAAGCAATAACATCTCCATGGAGAAAAGCATTTGACGGACCCTCCACCGGAAAAGTTACGTAATGCACTTTTAATACAATGGCAATAAATACAATCTCATTTGAACGGGCGTGCAGGGGAGCAGTTTCTTTTATAGCGTCACATTCTACCACGGTTGAGTGATTTGATAAACTTTTGTGAGGATCTTGTTGACTAAGACATACAATCTTTATTATGATTGTGGTGCAGGAAATGAGATCGGGGTCTGGGTGTTCCACTGTGTGAATAAATAGATGTCTCGTTTCCCTCCGCTCAGCCTTTAGTCCCAATAATCCTCGCAGTACTGTAGCACATCATGAAAAATGGCCTCTTGTCATTCTGTTAAATTCAATTCACTTAATAAAAATGCTAATTCGTAGATATTTCCGCACACAAAACCAGCACCCCGGAGGAAGTCTATGGAAAGGAAACTGAACAGCAACACAGCAAATCTATGTAGGCTTCTTATTATTATAGTTGAGAATGTGTAAAATGGCCCCCGCTCTCTGCATTATGCCCAGTGATGAGGTTAAAATGCACTGTGTAACTTTTTTCTGCTTGTTTCTATGGATATGTCATTGCTCTGGCCTGAAATGTTCCACGGAATGACATTAAATTACCTTTTATTCAATTACAGATGGTTTTATCGCTCAAATGTGCCTAGAAAAACATCATTCTGACTGTGAGCGGGGTCGCCTCTCCACAGATCTGACCTGTAACTTGGTCTGGTTTGGTCTCCATGAAGATAGAAAGGTTTAATACCACACTGTGAAACATTATAGACAAAGCAATAACATCTCCATGGAGAAAAGCTGGAAACAGGAAGTAAACATGGGCGTGCTTCCGGCTCCATCGATTAATTTTGTATTGAAAAAACTTCGCTAATGCTAATGTTAATTCATAAATATGTCCGCACACAAAACCAAGGACAAACTGAACAGCAATACAGCAAATCTATGTAGGCTTCTTTTTATTATATTTGAGAATGTGATTTAAAATGGCCCCCGCTCTTTTCTTTGTTACATATTGCCAGATATTAAATGTCTTCTGTATGTATAAAGTATAGAAAATAGTAAAATAAAGAAAAAAACACTGAATCAGATGGTGTGTCCAAACTTTATTTTTACTTCTTTCTACATTTCATATACATACAGAAAACATCAGATATATAAAGTAAGATATATGGAATTATGTAATAAAGAAAACAATATATATATTTTTTCAGTTCTACTCATTTAAAGGTGCATTGTGTAACTTTTCTGGTTGAGGGCCCGTCAAATACTTTGTTGCTTTGTCTGGAATGTTTCACAGTATGGCATTAAACCTTTCTATCTTCATGGAGACCAATCCAGACCGAGTTACAGATCAGATCTGTGGAGAGGCGACCCCGCTCTGTCAGATTGCGTAATTTCTCTAGGTATTTTTGAGCTTTAAAACCACCTGTATTTTAATAAATGTAAAATAGAGCTGTTTAATGTCATACTTTGACTTAGAAACTTAGACAAACTTTATTGATCCACAAGGGAAATTATTTGGATACAGTCGCTCAAACATCACAATATAATATAATAACAGAGAGTAACAAAAATAGATGGTGTAGCAAAAAAGAGCAAGAGACATAATTATAAAAATAAATGTATATGTACAAGTCAAAATAAAATAGAAAAATAAGTAATAAACTATAAAATAAACTATAAAATCACAGCTATAAACAAGAGACAAGAACGACAGTGCAATAATATACTGATTGACAGGACATAAGGTTTTCCGTTACTTAAGACTGAGTTGTTTCACAGCTGTAGGGAGTATTATCTGGTACATACTGTGGAGCATTCCAAGTGGAGGAATGACATATCCTTAAAAACAAGCAGGTGACGGACCCCAAACCCAAAGTTACACAGCGCAGCTTTAATAAAAATGTTAATTTATAGAGGAGGTATGTGGAAAGGACAAACTGAACAGCAATACAGCAAATCTATGTAGCCTTGTTATTATTTTTGAGATTGTTAAGTAAAATGTAAAAACGGCCCCTGCTCTCTGCATTACGCCCAGTTATGCCCATTTTGGTGAGTACTGAGGGGCTCCATTGAGTTTGCTGCAGTGTTGAAAATTGAAACGTGCATGTGCTGCTATGGACTGTGTGTGTTTGTGTGTGTATGTGTGTGTTTTCCCAGTTTGGGGCTGTGTTCAATAATGTCTAATATATGCCTGTCATTGTAGACTATTGGGGAGATTCTAATTACAGTGAAATCCTGGACTTGCATCTGGGCGGTATGTATTTCCAACCTGTCGCTTTAAACTAACCTAACTGCTACCTGCTAACCCAATCTGTCCCATCCCCGGTTTTACTACTTGAGCTTTGGACCCCTTCATATCTACCGTACATACATAGACTGGCTGGTTTACTTTGCTCCCTCTCTTCTCCTCTGCTCATTTCTATTCACTTCCGACTCTCAGGTTTCTAGTTCAAACACTATAAACATACGGCACAGCAAAGATCAGACGTCTCCGCTCTCCTCTTAACATCCGCTTTGATCTCTGGAAACTTATAAATGATAAATGAAGAAATGAATGAGGAACTTTCACTTGACAACAGAGACACAACACAAATGGCAGCGTAGTAAAAGTCAGAAGATGATCTGAGGGATGATCTTACACGAGTGACAGTTAAAATATCAGAAAGAACACATTTACATACACTACCAGTCAAAACTTTGGGCACTTTGTTTTTATTTTTACTACTTTTTTTTTTTTTTTAAATATATAGAAATACATAAAATACTGTATAAATGGATGTAGCTAACCCATTAGCCGCAGCGTTCCAAATAGGAAGTGAGCATGGGCGCAGTTCTGGCTCCACGAACTTCAATTCACTATTGAAAAAACGTCACCCCTCTCTCTCTGTAACTGCTGCTGTCAGGTTCCTCATTTTGGTCTTAAAACGTTCGTATTAACCCGCTCTACATGATCCTGGGGTTTTTATTTTGCTATTTTGTCCGTAAATCCATTTCTATTCCTTAGATGGAACTCTTCGAGCACACTCCACTTCTTTATACAGTTTATGCATCAAATATATGAAGCAAGATAAATGGAATTACGTAGCAAAGAAAAAAGGTAAATAACTCTACTAAATTTTTTTTTGACAAAGCAAAGGGAGACTACTTTGAGGATTTAAATATAATAAATTAGTAGAGTTATTAACCTTTTTTCTTTCCATATATCTTGTTTCATGTATTTGAAGTCTTCTGTACGTATACAAAATGTAGAAAGTAGTAAAAAATAACAAAAAAAAAAAAAAAAAAACACTGAATGAGAGTGTGCCCAGACTTTAAACTGGTATTATAAATTTAAACAGCAGTCTCCCTTTTTCTCCCTTTTTTCTTTTCTTTTAGCCTTTAGCTTTGTTTTGTTTATTTTAACACAGTAGTAAATAAAGGCCTTTACAATTCAAATTCAACTTGCTGTGCCAGAGTGACAAATAACAAACTATATTAAACTTTACTAAATAATTTTCAGTAGCAAAATTTCTCATAAAATGCACCCTTTGAGCAGAATAAATCAAACTATTTGGTTGTGGTTCCGTCACCTTTTTGTTTCTTTGGATACGTCATTGCTCTGCTTCGAATGTTCCACAGTGTGACATTAAACATCTCTGCCTTATATTTATTCAATTACAAGTGATTTTATACCTCAAAAATACCAAGAAAAACGGGCGTGATGACTGTGAGTGGGGTCGCCTCGCCACAGATCTGACCTGTAACTTGGTCTGCTTAAGGTTTAATACCATACTGTGAAACATTCCAGACAAAGCAGTAACATCTCCACGGAGAAAAGCTTTTGACAGACCCTCCACCAGAAAAGTTGACCACAATGAACCTTTAAGTAACATTAGAATATCCAGACACCAACATTGCAAGAACCATTACTGTTTCTCCTATAATTTCAGGGTTAATTATTGTTTGTCTTCGCACTAAACTTTGCATCTTGTTCTTATTTCCTCTTGGCTACACACTCTTAACTCTAACACTGCCCTTTGCTCCCAAAAGCAGCTCATAACTTTCTAACAACCCGCTCAGTTGCATAACTCCCAGTGTGTTGTACTAACGGGCAATGGTCCAACGTGATTAGAGCAGAGTAACACTGTCTTTGATTAGTGTTTTAAAGGTCTTATATTATGCTAAATGGACTCTTGGGAGCTTTGAGTTATGTTAGAATGCTGTTACCTCCTCAAAAACAGACCTGGAGTTGTGTTTTGTTTCATTCACACATGTTTGAGTAATCCTGTTTTATTAGTCCTTCTACATCTCCAAGACTTAAAACGCTCTGTTCTTCTTTGAGATGTAACTTTTGATGTAGTTTCCAAGTTAACGGCTTGTTTTACCCTTAGTTCAGTAGAGATTGGCAGTTCCAGAGCTGAAATTATCCAAATAATTGTAGTGAAGGTGTATGGAGTTTAAAAACACAGTGGTGCACTTCCTGTGTCGCCACATGACATCACAAGGTGGAACAGTTTTCAGTTTGAGAAAAGAACTCGGCCTAAACATGTGAATGAAACAAAAACACAGCTCCTGGTGTGTTTGTGACGAGGAAACAACATTATAACGTAGATCAGAAAATGGCGTAATATGGGCCCTTTAACTTGTGTTGTCGTACCTGTCGCCTTTGTTAAAATATGACCGGAAATGCACATATCCTGTAGACTAGCAGTACGGCATTATGGGTAATGATGCTGCGTTTCCACATATTTGAGCAAAGCCGTATTGTGGTTCCCTAATATCGTTGTCCCTGAACAGACTTGAGTTTGTGTGGAGTTTTGAGTCTTAAAATCACCAAATGGACTTGATGATTCATTGTGTCTATAACATCTATGTGGTGCGGAACTAAATATATATATATGTATATGGTGAGTCACTGCTTTGTTCTTGTTATTTCTCTGAGAGGTCCTGGACTACTTGTGTTTTTGTTGTTAACCTGTACTGAACTTTTCATAATAATCTTTTGGATACAGCTTGATTACATTAGCCTTCTTTGCTCTTTAAGGTCCTATATCGTGGAAAATTGACTTGTTCTAATGTTGTTACCTCATCAAAAACATGCCTGGAGTTGTGTTTCGCTTCATTCACACATGTTTAAGTTATTTATTATTACTCTGTCTACATCTTCAAAGCTCACAATGCTCTGTTCCAGTTTGCGATGTCATGTAGTGGTAGTTTTCAAATTAACAGCTCCATTTTACCTTTAGTTCAGCAGAAATAGGCAATTCCAGGGCTGAAATGATCCAAATGATTCTAGCGAAGGTGTAAGGAGTTTAAAAACACAGTGGAGCACTTCCTGTATGACCACATGACATCACAAGGTGGAACAGAGTGTTTTCAGTTTGAGAGACGCCTTAAATATGCAGGATTTGTGTGTTAAACATGTGCGAATGAAACAAAACACAACTCCAGGTCTGTTTGTGATGAGGAAACATTATAACTTACAGTAGATCAGAAAATGGCGCAATATGAGCCTTTTAACACCAGGTGAATTTCAAAACATCTAAGTGGAGTTTGATGGACAGAATCTTGACAGAGAACATTGTTGGGTGTTATATTTCAAGCTATTCAGTTTGGAAAATGTTTTCCTTGACAGATTTTAAATACAAAACCATAGATACAAAGGCTACTCAGGGCTGTTTCCTAAAAGTAGTTCTTCTGCATGTTCCACTTTTCGTACTCACTTTCATTATATTTTGTGAAGGGTTTTCACTTTGTGGCCTTTTTTGCACTTCAAAAGTTCAATTGACACAGGTGAATAAAGCATTTTCGTATCATTTACACTAAAAGAAGCTTATTACCTGCCTTCAAAAAGTCTAAACCCAGACATTAATCAGAGCTAAAACTAGTATAAAAACTAGAAACACATTTGAGTATTGATACTGAAAAAAATCAAAACTTTTTCAAATCAAAACGCCAACTTTTTAGCTGTTCTGAATATTTAAATTGTGTCTTGATCTCCTTGTTCCGCCTTGCCCACTTTTGTCTCTAAATGCTCCTAAACCGCGCTTTTTTGTGGTGGCACTTGTGGTTAAACGCTGATCCCAAATCACATTAATAGAGAATTTGGGAAACGTTTTGCATCTTAAATATGGCATAAAGTAGTTTCATTCGTGTAAAATGTTCGATGTTCATGTGCAACAACAAGTCACACTGCACTGATTCTCTGGCAGGCTTTAAAACGGCTTTATCGTCCGTATCCACCTTATTCCGGAAGTTGCATTCGAAGTCATTCAGTTGTATTATTTTGTATGGGCCGATCTCGACAGCAAATAAGTTCAGTACGGACGATAAAGCCGTTTTAAAGCCTCCCTAAGAATCAGTGCATTGTGACTTGTTGACCTGAATGGGATTCCTGTTTAATCCTTATAAATAAATCCTTAATTTTAATTAAAATTGTCTAAAACATGACCACTGCTCATAAATGTGATCAGCTTTATAAAATTGAACTTTCTGATGGATAAAGTTACATAAACATAAACTGTCTGAATTAAATCAATAGAAAATACTTAATTCTGTTTCAAACTCAAAACAATTTTAATGCTGTTGATTTTTTTTATCACGAGATTAACGCTATTTGTGACCGAGTGAAGTAGTTTTTTCATAAGCTGCGACCACTGCTCGTAACGTTTGAAAAACCACAGGATCCGGCTGTAAACAGGAAGGAAAACAATTTGTACGAAACTGAGAAGTCCCGGTTGGAGGAGGTGGACCAAAGCATTATTAGATTCCTGTTTAATGGAAGTGCCACCACAAAAAAGTGCAGTTTAGGAGCATTTAAAGTCTAAAGTGGGCGGAATAAGGTGGATAGTCCATATAGAACTTATTTGCTCTCAAGGCTGGCAGCTCCATACTAAATAATACACAACCCGAAACAAGGAACAAGGTGGATAGGGCCGTGTGAGCGCAAAGAAACTATTATTGTGATTAAAATTACATTCTATTGTCCATAAAAATGTAAAAAATACATATTTTTTTTGTTATCGTCATCTGGGTATAAGTTAGAGATAGAACAATATATCAGATGACCGAACAATATCAGGCCGATATTTGGACTTTGTAGCGCGTCTGATATCGACCTTCAATCTCCAACACAGGCCAATATTTAATTTTGATCGATCTGCTGCCAAGAAAATACACACAAAGCTTTATTTTGTAACTTTACTGCTGAAAACACGATTAGACTTCTCTCTTAAAGGTTGATGATTAAAAAAGGGTTGTGCGTGAGTTTATTTATTTATTTATTCTTTATTTCAGACATAAAAGTTATTCAGTCCATGGTTAAAAAGAAAAACTGGATACAAAAAATATACAAGGGAAGGCACCAAAATTCAGGGCTGCTGGAAGTAATTTTTTAACAGGGGGTGCTGTGAAAAAGTTTTTTAGCCTATAGGCCTGTTTAAAATACATGTTAAATATAAATAAATAGATTGAAATTCAACATTTTATTGACATATACACTTTAATATAGTCTCTGACAGTTTAAGAACCGAAAAAATCTCCCTCTCGCCACTAGGCGGTACAACAACACCCCCACTTCCCGCGGCCATGCCCAAATTAATCCATAAAGTTCATTAAAAAGTGGAGTTTCTGTTCCAGTGCTTTCTCTGAGCAGAGGTGTCACAAAGGAGCTCATTTAAGTCTTTATGATGGAGTTTGCAGACACCTCCAGGCGCTGCATAAATGTGTAAATTAAATGTCTAAGCAGTGCCTCGCGCGTACAGGGGATGTGAGGGTCCACAAACAGCTGAATTTTAATTGAAATAGCCATGAAAAAAAACACAGATCAGTCGATTTCTAGTCTAAGTATCAATCCATTTGTTGGTATCGAAACTGACTTTGAAATTTCAGTGATGTCTGCATTGGTAAGACACACACAGACCTACATCTGAGTCTCTGACAAAGTGAAAACAGTGAAAGTCTGGAGGAGATGTTTGCTAATTGAAGTGTAAGTCCAGATCAATGGACACCAGATCAGACACAGTATATCCCCTGAGTGCAGGTGTTTGTTTGGGTTTATTTCCGCTCTGCTCTGATCCTGCAGCTGATCCCTTTCACCTTCCTCTCCAGGTCATCTATCTTTTTCCTATCACAACAATGTTTTCTTTCCTACCCTCACATCTCTGTTCATCAATCCACCTCCTGTGTGTCTCAAGGGGGCGGGCGATACTGACAAAAATGAAGCTCCTGAAGTGACAAAAATGAAAATCTTGAATATATATTTTTTATCTTTCGAAAATGTTTATCAGAAATGTGCTAAAATCTGCCTGTTTTTATCTCAGTTAGAAATATGAATAGACTCAAATTAAACACACACAACTTTTTTCAGCTTTTTAATGTTTTTAATTAGTCACAATATGAAATTTTAGAGTTACAATTTCACAAATGCAGTGAAATCCTTAATTTTCTTTAATTAATGTTGTCTAAAACATGACCACTGCTCATAAATGTGATCAGCTTTATAAAATTGAACTTAAACATAAACTGTCTGAATTAAATCAATAGAAAATACTTAATTCTGTTTCAAACTTATCACAATTATTATTTTTAGGTTCTTACAATTGTCTTGACATCCCTAGTGACATTATAGCCAATATTCTACTTTTGCATTTCTACAAAACAGATACTTTACAGTGACATCACAATGGGGGTGTTCTGCATGTGTTACCGTGGTGACACAACACACATTAGCAAACACTGTCAAAAAAGTTTTAAGATCGTCTGAAAACTCAAGAAAAAATTTGTGCTGTCAAAAATATCAACGAGTTAACACAAAACAATTTTAATGCTGTTAATTTTTTTATTGTGAGATTAACGTTCTTTGTGACCGAGTGAAGTAGTTTTTTCATAAGCTGCGGCCACTGCTCGTAACATTTGAAAAACCACAGGATCCGGCTGTAAACAGGAAGGAAAACAATTTGTACGAAACTGAGAAGTCCCGGTTGGAGGAGGTGAACCAAAGCACGGCACGACTGCCCATGCACGTGCACGACTTCACCACACAAGCCGTGCATGCGCGCCGATACCACCCGCACAAGGAAAACACGAAACAAAGTCCACTCCAAAACATACGGCGAATCCATGCTCACCCCCGACAAGGACCGTGGACAGCGACAAAAGCCCCACAGCCTCCCGACCGCCCCCACTCCCCTGCACCGCCACCACATCCACAAACCCACGGAGGAGCGCGCACCGCAGCAGGACCCACATCGGCCCCACCACTCAATAGACACCCCATGCCGCTGGACCCACCCTCTCCACCGGTCGACATGCAAACAAACTGCGGCGTGCTACGACGTTATGGCTCGGCCCGGCCTGGCCCTGCAGGTGCGAACGCAGGCCACAGAACCCCAGGCAACCGCGCCCGAGCACGGCACGGCCCAAAAGTCCCAGCGCGAGTGCGCCCCTAGTACAGTAAGCTTTGGACAGACAAACAGAGTAACTGGAGATTACAGCACGTCCCTCAGTAATGAAAACTACCTCAGGGTCACAGCTCATTATTTCACCCACAGTGGGAACTGTTGAAGACAGAAGAAGCACTTCACTCACACTGATGCAGAGCACTTCATTAAAGTGGAAAATGAGAGTGGAACATCCAACACAAAGTTTGTCTCATAGACAATTGTGGTTTGCAATAAAAACACATTTGCACAAAGCGGCGCTTTTCTATGTTGATAAGAGAATTAAAATGATGATTCAAGGGATAAAAATGTGCGATTAATCGTGAGTTAACTACGACATTCATGAGATTAATCGCAATTAAATATTTTAATCAATTGACAGCACTGGAAAAAATACAAAATGGATTTAAACAAAAGGGACTTGTGTAACAATTATTTTTCAAAGTCGGCTTTCTGGTCAGATTGTGTTAAAACAAACGTCAGATTAAAGTCTAACAGAGCTTCAGACAGACAGAGCAGTGCCTGCAGTTAGCGTCACACCCCCAGCGAATGTTAATGACGTCAGCTGTAAAGTATCAACAGAGCGTATCGCCCACCTCTCCTGTCTCTGTCCTCTCTTGTCTTTTGTCCGTCTGTGTTCACGTCCTCTTCACTCCCTCAAACGTCTCTCCCCTTTGTCTTCTGTAAGTTGAGTCCTGTGAGGGGACCCACCGCCGGAGACCCGTGTCCCTGTGTCCCTGCTGGTCCCCTGAAGGTAACGTGCCCCCCCTGCACCCGCCACCCTCATGCCAGCGGGTGTGGCGGGTTACCATGGCAACCGTTTGGATCTGCACCCCCTGGGACTTCCCCCTTCCCCTTGTTGCCCTGTACCTGAACCTTGGTCCTTAAAGGTGCACTGCGTAACATTTCTAGTGGAGAGTCCGCCACCTGATGTCTCCATGGAAATGTTATTGCCTTGTCTAGAATGTTCCACAGTATACATTAAACCTGTTTATCATGAGGGAGACAAGCAGGTTACAGCACTACACTACATTACAGTTCAGATCTGTGGAGAATTAGGAATTAGTGTATTTAGACAAACTTTACTGATGACAAAGAGCAAAAATCTAAATGTAAATATAAATAAATTCATAATAAGTAGCAAAAATAGCAAGATACTGGTGTCAGATAAGGCATAATTATATAAATGTATATGTACGAGTTCAAATAAAATATAAAAATGTAGTAATACAAATATATTTTTGAGCAATAGAAACACCCGTGATGAATAGACCCTTTAAAAAGTTGTAAACAAAAGCATTCTGTATATCGGAATGGAGGCAGCTGGAGGCAAAAGTGAACTGGAACATAATGTGATTTTAATGGGGAAACTGCGATTAATTTCAGAATATCACAAATTATGAAAAATCAAGTAAATTTTGGAAAACGGAAAACCACTCAGATACAGGGAAGTGTTATCAGAGCCCAGTTTAAAAACATTTACCGTTGTATTTTACATTATTTGTTTATTTGACAAGAGATTAAGCATTTTTACAAAGGAAAAATCCACATTTTGACGTTTTCCTGGGCAAAACCTTACAGAAAAGTTGAGCCCACAACAGTTTTTCAGTTCATCTACAGATATATTACACATTTCATCATTATTATACTTTTTGTGAAGCTCAAATACAGTTTTGAGGTTAGAAAACTGTTTTCCGAGCAAAGTAACTAATATTTGTACCTTGGAAATTCAAAATTGTTGTTTATTTTTTGTTATAATGTCGTAAAACCATTAACATTTAGGTCTGCTCGTCAGTTAATCGCTGAAAATATATTATGTCTGCTTCACTTTGCCTCCTTTCCAGAATTTTGAACATTCTGATGACATAAGGGTCTATAAATATTAGTTGGATATGTTTAAAGTCATACCATGGAACATTCCGGGCAAAGCAGTAACATCTCCACGGTGACGAGGAGGTGACAGCCAGACCGTCCGCCAGAAAAACTGCGCAGTGCACTTTTTAACCTTTAACCCTTACCCCTTAACCATGGCCATGTATGCAGAAGTGAGCACAGCACGTCCCCTGCTTGTACGTAGTTTCAAAATCTGCTTCATGTTTGAGACTTATTATTATTTCAAAACATAAAAAATACAACAGGGGGGAAACAACTGTGTGACTCCGTTGCATTAACCGCATGATCCTTGATTTCCATTTGACCTCGATTGAATATTAAAGGTTTTAGTGCCTATATTTAGTCTTCTTAAGGAATGAACCCGCCTTGTACCATGAAAAATTAAAGATTTTAAAGGTGAGCAGGTTTGTACTTGTATGTGGATGGCTTACAGAAAAGTTTGTGGCTTTCAAAGTACTTGCATGGTGTGAGGAGGAAAGTGGTGACGAATGTTTGATAAAAATATTCACAGTGTTGTTAAAGTTTCATGGTTCATTTGGTCTGATTCTAACACCTGTTGTGTGGAGGTTTTGCGTTTGGTTTCTAACTTGAACTTGTGAAGTTTTGTTCTGGTTTTGATCCGGATCGGTGAACAGTGAGGCTCTTGTATTTGCATAAGCCTGTCACCATAATTATTAGATCAACGCTAGATCGACATAACAATAAATTATGGAGGGAACAATGTTTTTGGAGCTGAATTATTATCAGCGTTCTCCCATTCATTGCGCTAGTGGGAAACGTTTACATTTTTTTTGTCGTTTATTTGTTTTTGAGCAGTTAAGGCACAAATATATGACTCATTCAGTATGTAACAGTATGTAACTTTCTGGAGATGGCATGTCACCTGCATGATTCCATGGAAACAGAAAGTTAAAACCAAATTCTGGAACATTCTTCATGGAAATATACAACTTTTTTTTTTGCCTTAGTTGAAGATTATAACCATGGGAACACCATGAAACAACATTTGTGGAGAGGCAAGCACGCTCATAGTATTATTTTTTTTAGTTTTTCCAGCGCAATAAACACAATATTTTGGCTAAAATGTTACATACTGTGGCATTAAAGGTCCTATATTGCGCAAAATTGACTCTTGTGAGCTTTAAGTCATGTTATAATGCTGTTACCTACCAAAAAATTTACCCAGAGTTGTGTTTTGTTTCACACGTGTTTGAGTAATCCTTTATTATTAGTCTCTTTACATCCCCAAAGCTCAAAATGCTCTGTTCCACCTTGTGATGTCATGATGCAGTAGTTTTCAGTTATCTTTTACCTTCAGTTCAGTAGAGATTGGCAGTTCCAGGGCTGAGATTTTCCATGTGCGAATGAAACAAAACACAACCCGTTTAAGCGTCTCATTCTGCTCCAGCTCATAATGTACATTTCAAAAAGGATTTATTGGGATTTCCTGCTTTGGGATTTATTCTGGGGTAGTTTCATTTCATTATTATTTATTGTCAAAAAAAATCAGAACAAACATTGTGACAGGCCTATGTTTGGAGCCTTGGGTTGAAGGTTGGTGGCGGTGGAACTTAAATTGCAAGACCGTGCTTTATTTTGTTATCTTCCTCCTTCGATTTTCCTCCGCAATTTCCCCCCTTTTACCTCTCAGTGTAATAAGCAGAAGCCAGACCTCGGAGAACACAGCCAATTTGCGACTCTTCTTCTATGTTCCTCTCGTATTGTTAGCGAAACGCCTCTTCGCCGGCTAAGTGTGTCATGCTGTGTTGAGGTTCGGCTTTTGGCGCTTCAGTGAAAGTCCTTAGCTCCACCTGCTGCAGCCCGATAATGAAAAAGAGGAAGACTAAAGCCTACCACGTCGAGAATATCATCACGTACAGACTGCGGTGAATGGGGAAAAAGCAGAGAACAGTACGCTTTTTAATTGATCACGTTGTAGGTGAAGAGCGTAACCTTGGCCTTCTATAATTCAGTAAATTTACCATTCTTTTTTTCTCATTCTTTCAGTAAAAAACGTATATAAAAAGTTTGAAAGTTTGCTAAAGGCTAATCACTGTCCAACTGCGTATCTACGTTTTTTTTTTTTTTGTTTCTTTTCTGGTGGAGGGTACGTCAAGTGCTTTTTCTTCGTGGAGATGTTCTTGCTTTGTCTGGAATGTTTCACAGTATGGCTTTAAACCTTTCAATCATCGCGGAGACCAAATCAGACCAAGTTACAGGTCAGATCTGTGGAGAGGCGGCCCCTGCTCACAGCCAGAATGTATGTTTTTCTACCTATTTGAGCTGTAAAATCACATGTAATTAAAAAAAAATGTCATACTGTGGGATTTTCCAGGCAGAGCAATGACATCTCCATAGAAACAAGCAGGTGACAGACCCCCTACCAGAAAGTTACATAGTGCACCTTTAAAGATAAAGCAGTGGGCAGGGAGCTGTGGGTGGACGTTACGTTAAAAACTACACAATTAAAATTTATACTTCTTTTTCGGTTAGAAAAATAGATGTTTTTGTCTCACTGCAAACGAATGCTAATGTTGAGGCTTTATTTTAATTAATTTGAATTTTAATAGGATGTTTATTTTATGTTTTGCGATTTTAATAAAAGTGACTTTTTGAGCTTTGAGACACCGTGAGCGAGCTGGTGTGCTTCTGTGCGCAGAGACCTATCATTTTATTTTAAATCTGTTTCTGAAATGTTACAAACCGCTGCGTTATTAAACATTTCAGCGAATCTTGCGTTTTAAATGTGTGTTTTGGACTTAAAGGTGCACTGTGTAACTCTCAGGTGGAGGGTCCGCTACCTGCTTTGGCTTCATAGAAATTTGCTTTGAAATGTTCCACAGTGTGTAAAATAAGTAAACGTATCCATCTTGCTTTTATATATTCAATTATATACAGTATATCCCTAAAATACTTCTGAAAATCTTGAAAAACCTCCTCAGATTTTACTTATAATTTGGCTTGCTGACATTGCGTTTGTCTCCATGGAGATAGATAAGCTTAATGCCATACTGTGGCACATTCCAGGCAGTTAATAATATTCCATGGAGGCAATCGAGTGGCGGACCCTCCACCAGCAAAGTTACACAATGAACCTTTAAAGCAACAGCGTTATAGATATCAGTTAGCACTTAGCTGGTGTTTTAGAACTCTTAATATAAAGTCTATGGGAAATTAATGAAATGAATAGGAAGCGTATTGCTCTATAATTATAAGGTTTCTATGTTTTTAATTTTGAAAGAATCACACACATAGCCTACAACATCGAGAATATTATTACGACTATGGTTAATGGGGAAAAGAAGAGAACGGTACGCTTTTTAATTGGTTCCATTGCAGAATAAGAACGTAACCTTGGATTTTATAATAGACTCAAAAATAGACAAAAGAAAGTACAGTTGTTGTTGTTGTTGTTTTTTTCCCCATTGCGTTCTTTTTGACCTTGAGATAAGAACACAAAAGCGTTAATCGTAAACCATGTCTATTTTGAACGTCGATGTAGAATACGGTGAGGATGAACGCGAGAATAACGTTCGGTTCTGCCCATCTACTGCAAAAAAAGAAAAAAACACCAGCCTTGAAGATCATTTTCCTTTTACACAAGTCCAAACTGGGTAACACAAAGCTCCGCCGAAGCTTTGTATGTGAGTGTGATTGTGTGCTTGCATTTTAAGCTCAGAGCGGTCTATTGCGACTTTGCAGCTGACGTCATCAACATTCCCTGGGGGTGTGATGCTAACTGTAAGCACTGCTCTGTCAGAAGCTCTGTATACTTAATCCGATCTTTACAAGTCCCTCACACGTAACATTACCGTCAGTTTTCTGTTAGTCACTTTCACCTTTTATTGTGATCCTGAAAATGCGTTTATTGAATCCATTTTGTATTTTTTCTTGAGTTTTCGGCCTTTTTGACAGTTTTTGCATCGTGTCTCCATGGTAAATTAAATGCCGAACATTCCACCATAGAGATAGATGTAGAACACCCCCGGCGTGATGTCAGCGCAGAGTCTCAATAGCCATGCCCTCAACATGGCCGTCTAAATATACAGAGTGTTTGTTAGTGCGTTTCTCCGCATCACCGTCCCTCGGCAAGGACATGGGCTTTGGCCGTCATTGAGCTGCCTGGTTGGGATCAGAGAGGCCCTAAAGCCATGTGACTGCTCTGACCTCTGACCTCTGACCTCCTCTCCTCCAGGAATGGGCAAGAAGGACGACCCCAAACTCATGCAGGAGTGGTTCAAGCTGGTCCAGGAGAAAAACGCCCTGGTTCGATACGAATCTGAGCTCATGATATTGTAAGTAAAGCTTTATTTGGTCTAATATGACTTTTTTACACATTTGTATTGTTTCATTATTATTTGGATTATCTTGAATTATATTTTTTCAATCCAAGATAATCTATAACTAAAAAAATAATTTAATTTAATTCTGATATTTTAACATTTTGTCAGTTATAGCTGTTTTAGCTGTAAAATATAGTTTTAATATAAGCAGTACCAGCAGGAGTAGAGGTGTTTTAAACGTTATTTCCCTTGCTCACGAAGGCTTTATGCTACTGATAGGGTCAAATATGTCAGAAAAGTACCCAGAATGCATTTTGACTAACAAAGGATGGGTGAAATGCCAAGAAATACACGATTTTCTAGAGCCAAGATCACGATTATTCGAGATGGGCCCATACAGAAAGAAAATGGTTCCAAATATCGGTTCAGCCAATATCCTATTTTGACATATAAATTCATGTAATAAGACTGTTTGGCCCAGAAAGTCTCATAATGTTTGAACTTTTATTTACACAAAGATATTCAACGGTTATTTGAGAGATAAATAACAGCTACATAACACATTTGGATCGTTTTGTCTTGTTTTATTTTTGTTTACAGGAAATAAATGCCGTTTTCAATCTCTGCGCTGGTATCGGAACTTTAAAAGCCAGATCTGTGCATCCCTAACGATTGTGTTTTCATTACAGTTTAGCTTTGTATTACTGCTTCTTCATGCTTAACTGTGATTGGTTAAATCCACCTGTCACTCAACTCAAACACAGACACGCCCCCTCCTCCTATTGGTCGGTCTTTATCATGTTTTGCACATAGAGCTGCTTTAAACACCGAACTCAAAATCACAATATATGTCAGAAAAATACCCAGAATGCATTTTTACTTGAGGTCACAAATCAGAAACGGGCTATGCCAAGAAATATAGATTTTCTAGACTGATACGATACTGACATGCTGGATCGGATATCAGCTTCTGTGGTTACTTGAGAGATAAATAACGGCTACATAACACATTCGGATAGTTTTGTCTTATTTTATTTTTGTTTACAGGAAATAAATGCTGTTTTCAACCTCTGCACTGGTATCAATTTATATCGGATATCAGCAGCTATAGTATCAGAATTGGTATCGGAACTGAAAAAGCTGGATCGACGTATCCCTATAGATTCTGATTTTATTTTTGTTTAAAGGAAATAAATGCCGTTATCAGCCGATATCAGTGCAGAGATTGAAATCGGGCATCACCAGCTAAAGTATCATAGTATACTGCTTCTTCATGCTGAACTGTGATTGGTTAAATCCACCTGTCACTCAATCACAGACACGCCCCCTCCTCCTATTGGTCAGTCTTTATCATGTTTTGAGCCGAATTAAATGGAAAACTTGGTTAAAATCACAATATTACACTTGCACCACATAAGCAGAGGGCCACAGGAATCAGATCACAGTTTTATCGTCACATCGCCATGGTAACCCAGAAAAGTACTTGTACTTGTTGTAAGGTTCCGGTGTTTTTAATTTCAAAAGTGGACGGGGATGGGATTTGACAGGAAATGGATGGGATACGAATGACACGAGGTAAAAAGTCACCGGGGACCAAACCGCTCAGGACTTTCACATTTGTGCGTTTGACCCTTCAGCACTTTGTTCAAAGATTAGTTTGGACACACACACACACAAACAAACATACACGGCACATACAAACACACAAACACATATTGCACACACACACACAAATATACAGCACACACATATATACACACAGAAAAACACACATACACAGACTACACACACACACACACACACACACACACACAGTAAATGACAGCCCTGAGCTCTGCAGTAGAGGGCTGCACACACATAAACACACAAACACAGACTGCACACACTCACGCACACACAGTAAATGACAGCCCTGAGCACTGCGGCAGAGGGCTGCACACACACACCCCAACACACACACAAACAGACTGCACACACACACACACACACAGAGTAAATGACAGCCCTGAGCTCTGCGGTAGGGGGAAAACTTTCTGGCTGAGTTTGTGCGTTTCACCTGCCGCTGTGAGACGAGCCCGGAGTTTTGGAGTTTTGGAGTTTTGGAGCAGGTCCGGCCTCCTGTTGCTACTGATTGTTTTTTTTGGAGAGACTCTTTACCACCAACACAAAAAAAACTCCTCACACAGGCAGATGGCCGGCAATATTAAATTTAGAACATGTAAGTGTAGTTTTTACTGCAAATATCAACGTACAACAATATTTAACCAGACAGAACATGGCCATTCTGTATCGCAGGTTAAAATGTGGATACATATGGAACTATTTTTATTATTTATTGATACTTTGCAGCTGACGCCATCAACATGCGCTTGGGTGTGGTGCTCACTGTAGGCACTGCTCTGTCTAAGGCTTTGTTAGACTGTAATCTGAGCTTTATTTTAACACAATCTGACCACAAAGAAGTGAAACTACAACAGGTGATCTGATCTGTGCTGTTAAACAAGTCTCTCTCAAATAACATTACAGTCATAAGCTCGCTATGTTTTTCATTTAGTCACTCTCACCTTTTTGTTGAAAATTAAACACCTAAACAGGACCACGGACGTTCGTATTGATCACAGGCTCCTGGAAATGTGCTGTGGGAAAGTTCTTATGTCTTGTAATTTATTTAAAAACAATTAAAAACAATGCACACATGAACAAACACAGACAAATAAGTTTTAAGATTGTCTGAAAACTCAAGAAAAAATACAAAATAGATTTAAACAGCGCATTTTCAGGAGCCTGTGATCGATACAGGCCAATATGTGGTCCTGTTAAGGAGTTTGATTTTCAACAAAAAGGTGAGAGCGACTAACTGAAATGACACCGACAGAGTGGCTGGCTGTGGATGCAGCATGTGCAGTTCAAAGGACACAAGTAAAGGACTGTTGGATTTTGTTACATGAGCTGTTTGTTTTTCCCGTATCCATGGAGACTGTGCAAGATGTTAGCGTTAGCCATGGATCTATAATAAAAATTGGATAAGGCTTTCCCCCTCTGTCCCAGCTCCAGATGGACTAGTGGTCGCTCCAGGTACTGCAGCTCCTGGGATTTTGGGCCCAGAAAGAATTCTCCCATAGAGCGAAATGCATTTTGGGAATTCAAACTGCCCGTGTTCGGCTGACAGGGCATCCAGCTTTCACAAAGGTTGGATTTTGTAGGATTCTTTTCTGTTTTCACAACATAAACTTTTTAAATCCTCAAAGCTCCTAAAAAAGCTCTGATTGGTCCAGACGCTCCACGCCGTGCTCTGATTGGTCCAGACGCTCCACGCCGTGCTCTGATTGGTCCAGACACTCCACGCCGTGCACGTTACAGACGTCACACGGGTGGGAGGAGCTCACCCGTGTCGAGGAAGTAATGCGGAAGAGAAAATTATTTTTGGGACCATGCGCCAATGAGCACAGGCCACTGAAAACAACACGACGCCATCTTGGGTTCAGCTTCAGATTTTATTATAGTTCAATGATGTTAGCTAAGGAGCTAGCTAAGAAGCTAGCTGTGGATATTTAAGATGCTACAGTCTTTTTACATTACGTAGCAGCAAATGTGGTAGAAGATCTTCAAGAGGAAATACTTTGTGGGAATGGACCATTTCGCCACCAACTAAAACACCAGAGCGGCGTAAGGACGAGGCCTTTCCTGTTGTGTTCACCTGGCGCCCCCTGGAGGTTGCTGTGATGCTGCAGGACACAAAGGAGGGGCTCTTTTGGTTCTTCGTCTCCTCAAACTGCCCTGACACAGGATCTGCTGACCCCACCTGACCAGTTCTCCTGTTAAACTGACCTGAGACCTTTAACGGAGACACAAAGGCGACTGTCTCTCTCAGATCAACTCACCTGTTGTAGTTCCAACCAACTCAGTTCTTTTTGATCAGCTTGTGTTAAAATAAAGCTCAGATAAAAGTCTAACAAAGCCTCAGATAGAGAAATGTTGATGATATTAGCTGCAAAGTATCAATAGAACACAAACTCATTTTCAGACCATTGATATGTTTGCCGTTTGGACAAGAAGGAATAATTTAAATGGATGTGTAAGATAAACGCGGTCTGTGTGTGTCTTTAAACGCACCTGTCTGTCTGTGTGTCTTTAAACGCACCTGTCTGTCTGTGTGTCTTTAAACGCACCTGTCTGTGTGTGTGTCAGTGCCAGGGAGCTGGAGCTGGAGGACAGACAGAGCCGACTGCAGCAGGAACTCAGGGAGAGGATGGCTGTGGAAGGTGAGTGTGTGAATCCGTCTTTTTACTGTGTATTTACAATTTAAAGACCCATAATGCACCACTTTCTGATCTGGTATGTTATAATGTCATTTCCTCATCACAAACACACCTGGAGTTGTGTTTTGTTTCATTCACACATGTTTAACACACAAACCCTGCATATTTAGGCTGAGTTCTTCTCTCAAACATCAAACGCTCTGTTCCACCTTGTGATGTCATGTGTCATACAGGAAGTGCTCCACTGTGTTTCTAAACTCCACACACCTTCACTAAAATCATTTGGATCAGTTCAGCCCAGGAATTGTCAATCTGTACTGAACAAAAGGTAAAATGTAGCTGTTAACTCGAAAAATATACCACTTTATGACATCACAAGGTGGAACAGAGCATTTTGAGCTTTGGAGATGTAGACAAACTAACAATAACGGATTACTCAAACATGTGTGAACGAAACAAAACACAACTGCAGGTCTGTTTTGGATGAGGTAATAACATTGTAACACATGAGTCCATTTTGCGTAATACAGGACCTTTTAAATGTCTGTTCTGTGCCTTTCAGACAACTTGAAAACAGAACAGGAGCTGGCGCAGGAGAAGCAGATCCTGAATGAGATGTTGGAGGTGGTGGAGCAGAGGGACTCTTTGGTGGCCCTCCTGGAAGAGCAGCGTCTCCGAGAGAAAGAGGAGGACAAGGACCTGGAGGAGGTGATGCTCTCGAAAGGATTCAACCTCAACTGGACCTAAGAACGCAGATATTACAGATACATTACACAGTGAACAGCTCTCCTCCACACAGCCACGCCCCCTCACAGCCACGCCCCCTCACAGCCACCTGCTCTTCTCACACCTGCAGCACTGAATGTTCCAGCTCCTCTATGACTCCAGGGCTGCAGCTCCAGTTCAGTGGGACCTGTTGTTCACATGTCCACTGTCCCAAGGCACCGCTGTTTAATCACTTTGCAGTTTGGCCTTTCCTTCCTCTATCACTCTGTAGGAGTTTGTGAAGGCTCTGGACCACAGGGGGCTCTGGAAGAATGTTTAAAGACTTGTTTTATTGGAGAAAATCTAAAGGGAAGAATGCAGTGAAGTCCTGCTGATGTACAGCTTTGTAAAGAAACATGCTTCTGTGTATAGTTGTTTTTGCAGGTCCGACTCAGCAAAAAGAGCATCCTCTTTTGACCTTTTAGAAACGGATGCAGAACTTTGGTTCGATGCTGAAGGCCGGTGTCCAGATACAATTTCACAATTTTAGGATTTTTTTTTCGCTGAAGTTGCCTTTATTTTTCTCAAACTGCATTGAAATGAACCACACGCGACCTGAAAGGCACATTTGTTCTCTTCTACTATCTGACTACAGAGTCATTAAGATACCATCAACTATGGTCATGCATATTATGTATTTATTCAGTTTGTTTGCTTTTACTATTCACAGGAGAGTGCCCAGAATCTCATTAGTTTTCTCTTGTGCATAACTCCAGCCCCATCAGACGCTGCATGTCAGACACAGGCTCCAGGTGCAAAGTTAAACACAAAACACTAACACATTTGAGCAGACTTGATAACATGGGGCTCCCTGTGTGACGCCTGTTTATCATATTGACAACTAATGTTTACAAGTTTTTGTTCATGTTCAAAACGGTGTTTTCTTGTTCTCCGCGTTGGCAGCAGCCGCGCGATAAACAGCTGTGGAAATAATTCACTTTTGGAGGAAATGTTCTTCCAGCTTTAGGAAAGTCTGCAGCCATTTGCATTAACCTTGTGAACTTTGGATATTAATAATGCAGAGAATGAGCGTTCAGACCCATGTTTGTGCCACAGGACTGTTTTCATATCTTTACACTTTGGCCTACACACATTTTAATGCTGCATCACTCAGAAACACTACAGTTTATCACAGTGTTAACTTTTTCACTTCAAGAAGATGCCTTTTTACTGTTTTTATTTCATCTAAAGCAAGTTTTATCGTTTTGTGTTTTTAGTCACATATCTCACGCTCACTGGACGTTTCTTTTTTCAGGACACTTAAAACAGCAATTCCATAACAAGACTGGCACTCAAAATCAGGGATGCACCGATACGATACTGGTGTCGGATATCGGCGCCGATATTGCACATTTTGATGGATCAGTTATCGATTCCAACATATCGGTTCAGTCGATATCCCATTTTAGTCTAAACTGATGTAATGAGGTGTTTTATTATCCACTGTTATCCAAAAACACCTCATATTTTTATGCAACTTTTTTGGTTGGGAGTCCATCACCTTCTTGTTTCTATGGAGATGTCATTGCTTTGCCTGGAATGTTCCACAGTATGACATTAAACAGCTCTACTTTACATTTATTCAATTACAGGTGGTTTTATAGCTCAAAAATACCTAGAAAAACAGAACAAAAACAGACATTCTGACTGTGATCTGACCTGTAACTTGGCCTGGTTTGGTCTCCGTGAAGATAGAAAGGTTTAATTCCAGACAAAACAATCAAAATCTCCATGTAGAAAAAAATTTGACGGTCCCTCCACCAGAAAAAACTAAACAACGCACCTTTTAAATCACAAATAACCGTAACTGGTATCGACATCGGTATCGTAACAGAAAAAGTTCGAGATCGGTGCATCCGTGCTCAAAACAGCGAAAGAGGAAAGGGCATATTTTGGTCAAATCAAATCAAACATTTTCAAACGTTTTAAAAAACGGCAGATCTACTCGGACACTGCTGTGCTTCTCGTCGGCGCCCCCTACGCTACATGTGCATAAGACTTGGTTTAAGCTGTGAATAGAATGTTTTAAGAAATGATTTTAAGGGGTGTTGTTTTAGATTGTGTGAAATAAGTTTGAAATGACTGATATTTATTAACGTGTGCAAAACTGTATAAAATGTAAAGAAAATGAACCCTAATTTTTAAAACGGTCTGTCACATGACTTGTATTGTAAATGCTTCATGTAGCTAAAATGCGTAGGGGTTATGGATGTATGCTCAAAAGGCAATAAATCAATGCAGTTCTCGTAAATCTGACCCACTCTTTATTTAAAACATCTGAACCGGAGGAACCTGGAGAAGCTGGAGGAAGCGTCTGGGGTGTGGGAAGTCTGGGGGACCCGGTTTAGACGACCCGACCCCAGATAAGTGGAAGAAAATGGACGGATGTCTGAACTAAGGTTGAATAAAATGGCAAATACACAATAAAAATACATTTAAAATATTATGCTACTTTGGATGTTAAAGATGCACTGCGTAACTTTTCTAGTTTTCTGGTTTACACTACTCCATAGGGATGAAACGAGACAAGAGATTTTAACATAATTCCTAATCTATACATTTCACGATTCAGTTTTCAGTTTTGGCCTCACAATTTTTTTTATTTCTTTGATTTCATATTTTGTCATAACTCACCAACACTTAACTTTTTGTCCAATCCAAATGTAACACAAAACAAAACAAAATCTCACAAGATCATTTTTCTCATGCGTGCACAATCTCGTGGCAAATTTTTTCCCTACAACCTCATGTTTTTACTGTGCCTGGGTTACGGTTGCCAGGAATGTTCCACACTATGGCATTAAGCGTATCTATCAAATATTTATTATTATTATTATTATTATTATTATTATTATTATATTTAATTACATTCTTTTTTTCTTTTTTTTTTTTTTTATTGCTCAAAAATACAGTGAAAAAGACCGGGCTTGCCTCTTCACAGATCTGACCCATAGCTTGGCCTGGTGCCATTCTTGTCTCCATGGAGATAGAAAAGTTGAACACTGTGGAACATTCAGGCACAGTAATAAAATACTTATTACGAAGACATGCAAATATGCGGAAAATCCATCAGAAAAGTTACGCAATGCGCCTTGTACAGGCCGTATACAGGAAGTGTGCGGTTTCTCTGATAAAATCAGAATAAAACACTTCCACTGTTCCTTTATAATCACTTACTACGTGATATTTTGTGAGTCCTGATTGGCTGGTTGCCTTTTAGGGCGGGCCTAGAGGCAAATCCTGTAATATTATTGGTTTATGACTGCAGCATTCTTTTGTGGGAAGTGAAAGTTGCGCCTTTGCCGATCTCCCCGTGCGTTTTTGCGCCGTTTTGCATCGACATGAACGCCTCAAGTTTCAGAGACTGTCAGGTGAGTGGAGGAGGCTTTTTACAACATACAACAGAGGCGACATAACTAGAATTACAACTTAAATTCTTTGCATTCTCGGTTTTGTTCGTTTACAGCTGCTAGAGACTGCTATGTGGCATTGCCTCTTGACCTGGTTATTAATCTTTTGAATAAAACCATCACATTGAATTATCATTAAAAATATTAAATTAGAAGCTCTTTCCACGCGTATAACAGTGTTTAAGAACGTAATGATCAGTGGATAAAAGCTGCGTAACCTGATATTTGGACTCTGATCCCGCTGGTCACGACGTAATCACGCGTAATCACGGAATGGGCATTACGTAAGGTCTAATCACGTTTACGTTTTCTCTTCAGGCGTGGAGGGCAGAGGGGCTCCCGATGTCCACCACCAGTAACGAGGCCTGTAAACTGTATGACGCTGTTCTGTCTCAGGTAAAGTCCTACAAAAGTCCTACAAAAGTTCTTTAAAACTACGGCTCCGTCCCGAACCCCTGCGCCTGGAGCTGCAGCTGGACCGCTCTGCAAAAACTAGAATCTAAAAAGTTAAGATCACGTGAATTAAGAAAGTTTTATCATGATTTGAGTAAATTTCACTTGACATGTAAAATTGTCAAGACTTTTTGTTCTTAAAATATGAAAATACATCTTCCTACACTAAACACAACTCTTTGCACTTAAAATAAAAAACAAAATCTAATGTGACTTGAAGGTGCACTATGTTATTTTTTAGTTGGGGGTCCATCACCTGCTTGTTTCTATGGATACGGCATTGCTCTGCTTAAAATGTTCCACAGTGTGACATTAAACAGTTATAACTTACATTTATTAATTTACAGGTGGTTTTATAGCTCGGGGTAGCCTCTCCACAGATTTGACCTGTAACTTGGTCTGGTTTGGTCTCTATGGACATAGAAAGGTTTAATGCCATACTGCGAAACATTCCAGACAAACCCTCCACCAGAAAATTTATGTAATGCACCTTTAAGATGACTTGAATTAAGAAAGTTTTATCATGATTTGAGTAAATTTCACTCGACAGTAAAATTGTTTCCAATGGAACAAGACGTTTTGTTTTCTTAAAATATGAAAATACATCTTCCTACATTAAAGAAAAAAAAAAAAAAACTCTTTGCACTTATTATGTTACTTAAAAGTGCACTATGTAACTTTATGGTTGGGGCTCCGTCACCTGCTTGTTTCTATGGATATGTCATTACTCTACCTTCCACTTTTTCAATTACAGGTGGTTTTAAAGCTCAAAAACCTAGAAAAACTGGTATTCTGACTGTGAGCGGGGTCGCCTCTCCACAGATCTGACCTGTCACTTGGTCCAATTTGGTCTCCATGAAGATAGAAAGGTTTAATACCACACTGTGAAACATTCCAGATAAAGTAATAACAATTCCATGGAGAAAAGCATTTGACGGACCCTCCACCAGAAAAGTTGCACAAGTTGGAATGTTTCACAGTCTCTATCTTCATGGAGACCAAACCAGACCAAGTGACAGGTCAGCTCTGTGGAGAGGCAGCCCCGCTCACAGTCAGAATACCTGTTTTTCTAGTTTTTTTGAGCTGTAAAACCACCTGTAAATGAATACATGTAAAGTAGAGCTGTTTAATGTAACACTGTGGAACTTTCTAAGCAGAGCAATGACATCTCCATAGAAAAAAGCACCTTTAAGCATGTGAAATGTACCGCAAAGAACGTTTTATAAGCCTACTCAAACACTGTAACAATTAGAGCAAGGTTCTTCCTTTGACAAAATGAAAATGCCAGAGAGCTACTCATTTTTGCGCTTGCACGGAATTCCGTATAGGCAAGTTTTAGATGGGGAACAGTTAGACACCTATAAAACATAAACCAGTGTAAATTATACGTTTACAGTGATAATAGGCACTTAACTCATCAAATTTTAGTTATTCAGCACAATATGTATCATTCAGAAATCCCTTGGTGAGCTGCTTGGAAGAGGGTGGAGTGATACCGGTAGTGCCTGAGCTTCAGGTTCTATTCACGCTTACCAGAAGACGTTTGGAAACACGCGGATGACGAATTCCGGTGTAGTTCCCGACACTGGGCATGTGATAAAACCGTGGATTCAGCAGCAGCGTCTTCATAACTTGCCAAAGCTTTCCACTCTAATCGCGTCTTCGATGTCACTTACAGGCAGCTGGTTGTAACTGTTCATCTGCCGAACACAACGGAACGCTACAGTGACCTCTTTTTTATTTATTTTTTATGAAGTTAGACAAATTTATAATACACAAATTAATAGGCAGTTTAAAAAAGGAAAAAGTAAAGAATACAGTAACATCTGGATGAAGAAAACCGGGCAGTTTTCTCAGTTTTCCTACACTTTGTCAAGAGTTACTATCGTCAGCAGAGCCCAAAGGAAGTCGTCATCCGCATGTTTCCAAACGTTTTCCGGTTTTGTGACGTAAGCGTGAATAGAGCTCATTGGAGACCCCCGAATTAGAGCATTGCAGGAAAGACGTCAAATGAAGAGAAGAGGTATAGCGCTTCACTGTGTCTTAAAAAAAATCTTACAGTACAGGTGCTCTGGTTGAATTGAAATCTAGCAGAATGCGGCCCTTACTAGAAAATGTCAAAATGGGAGACGACTGAAAGGATTCAACACAATAAGGAAAGATTTGTACGTTTTTATGTTACAGTACGTGAGATGGCGCAGTGACGAGACGCTGGGAGGGTTCGAGGGTTGTTTTTCTGCTCTTCAAACGGCTGATCCCAACTTTGGTAAATGTGTCACTCACTAATCTATTCTACTGTTCTTTGAGTGTGCAGAGGTCAACCAGTATCTCCTGTTTATACGTGCAAAACCGTAAATCCATGACTGTATATGGGCAATGTCTGTTCTAAATCCAGGCTTTAGCTGTCAGTTAACTGTCAAACCACCTGTCCAAACATTTACACAGCAATTGTACTTTACCTTTTAAATGCCCCATGTTACACTATTTTCTGATCTATGTTCTAATGTCGTTTCCTCGTCACAAACAGACCTGGAGTTGTGTTTTGTTTCATTCACACATGTTTAACACACAAATCCTGCATATTTAGGCTGAGTTCTTCTCTCAAACACTCTGTTCCACATTGTGATGTCATGTGGCAATACAGGAAGTGCTCCACTGTGTTTTTAAACTCCACACACTTTCGCTAGAATCATTTGGATGATTTCAACACTGGAATTTTCAACAAAAGGTAAAAAGTAGCTGTAAATACAAATCAAAAACAACAACAACAGAAGGTGTAATTGATAAATATTTGATCATACCAGCTCTAAGACAATAAACCCAGTATAAAATCAAATAAAAACAAAACCATAAAATCATAAATAAGTAATATAAATAAATAAAAGACACATATGAGCACACTTATCTTGAAAACTATCGCTTCATGACATCACAAGGTGGAACAGAGCATTTTGAGCTTGTCTGAATGAAAGAAAACAGCTCCAGGTCTGTTTTTAAGGAGGTAACAACATTATAACATGACTTAAAGCTCATAAGAGTCGATGTTGCGTAATATAGGACCTTTTGAACATCACCTAAGAGCACATGTGGAGACCGTTCCTTCGTGATTCATTCTCAAATCAGATCAATCTGTTCAAAAATCCAATTAGCGGAAAAACTCTATTGACGATAATGTGTTGTGACTACTAAAATCAGACACATGTTCTAAGATTACGTCCCCCAGTCTTTGTGTATGTTCTGTTCCCTCTCGTATCATTTATTATCTGAATTCTGAATAAATACAGAACTGTAAACCAATGACTCACGCCCTTTCAGTCACATTTGCGTCCCAGTTTGGAGCCAAAACCTATTGTCTTGCACCTTTCATTAGTCTTTCTGTGTGAGATGTTTGGATCATCAAAACGGGTGATGCTGTTGCATGTTTAAAGATCCTATATTACACAAAATTGACTCTTGTGAGCTTTAAGACATGTTATAATGTTGTTTCTTCATCAAAAACACACCTGGAGTTGTGTTTTGTTTGAGTAATCCTTTATTTTTCATCTGTTTTCATCTCCAAAGCTCAAAATGCTCTGTTCCACCTTGTGACGTCACGAAGCGGTAGTTTTCAAGTTAATGGTGCATTGTGTAACTTTTCTAGTGGAGAGTGAACCTGCTTTTCTCCATGGAGATGTTATTGCTTTGTCTGGAATGTTTCACAGTATGGCATTAAACCTTTCTATCCAAATCAGACCAAGTTACAGGTCAGATCTGTGGAGAGGCGACCCCGCTCACAGTCAGAATGCCTGTTTTTCGAGGTATTTTTGGACTATAAAACCACCTCTAATTGAATAAATGTAAAGTAGAGCTGTTTAATGTCACACTGCGGAACATTCTAGGCAGAGCAATGAAACAAACGGTGACATACCCCCAACCGAAAAGGTACGTAGCGCAACATTAACAGCATTTTTTTTTTTCCTTTTGTTCAGTAAAGATTGGCAATTTTAGGGCTGAAATCATCTAAAAAATTCTAGTGAAGGTTTATGGAGCACTTCCTGAATCACCACGTGACATCACAAGTTGGAACAGAGCGTTTGAGAGAAGAACTTAGCCTAAATATGCAGGGTTTGTACGTTAAATGTGTGTGATGAGGAAACATTATAACACAGATCAGAAAATTGCGTAATATGAGTTCTTTATGAGACGTGTAAAATTGCAGTTCTTATACGCAACTTGCCAGTACTGAAGATAGCGTTTTATTATATTTTATTTTTTTATAATACACAAAAGAAATGAAGAACAAGACTTAGACAGTAAAAAGTAAATGATTTCAACAAAAAAATATGTAGACAATGACTGGCAAACATCCATCCACATCGGCCCCTCTGTCTGCCAAATACATCCACTTTCAATTTCACAGAGAATCTTTTTTTTTTTGTCCCATTGTGTAATGTCTATTCTATTTCAGCCCAGTCCCTGACATTTGGTTCAGTCTGTGTCATCCATGTCACTGTGCCTTTTTCCCTGCCAAAAGTACATTGCAAAAGGATTCGTTGATTGTTTTCATTGCAAAAGTTTGAAGTCCCTGATTTTTATTATTGAAAGTGAGTGAAATGTTAAAGGTCCTATATTACACAAATCAAACACTTTTTAAACGCTTTAAACAATGTTATAATGTCGTTACATCATCGAAAACATACCTGGAGTTGTGTTTTGGTTCATTCACACGTCATTTAGTGGTAGTTTTAAAGTTAACAGCTCCTTTTACCTTTTGTTCAGTAGAGATTGGCGATTCAAGGTCTGAAATGATCCAAATGATTCTAGCGAAGGTGTGTGGAGTTTAAAAACACAGTGGAGCACTTCCTGTATTACCACATGACATCACAAGGTGGAACAGAGCGTTTGAGACACAGTTTGGGAGAAGAACTCAGCCTAAATATGCAGGATTTGTGTGTTAAACATGTGTGAATGAAACAAAACACAACTCCAGGTATATTTTGATGGGGAAAACAATACAACATGAGCTCTTTTAATGTTAAAGGCAGTTTGCCGTGCTTTAATCATTATTTTAGTCATTATTTTTTGAACTTTGATGAACATTCTGATCCCAAAACACATCCCTTACATTCTGTTTTAATCCAGAAGAGTCGGGAATGGAACCACAGACTGTGAAAAACCTCTGTCCAAACTTGTAAACTCAATACAATACAAATGTTTCCCACGTTTTTTACTCGTAAGCCGCCATGTTTTGACACCAATGGGCCGTGTGTCTCTCTGATTGGTTAACCCGCCTGCCAGCCTCACCGATCTGAAATTAAGGACACAGATCCACACGTCTTTGTAAAGTTTTGTCAAAGTGTGTGATTTTGGCTGGACAGATAATACCCGACAGCTGCGATTTTCTCCAGCAGTATTTCCACTTGAATAGGTTTTATATCTAGTGAAGTGGCTGTTAAGGTTAGTAAAACATCTATATAGATTTGATATTATTCCCCTTGAGGTTTCTGATTTCCATTTTTATTCTAATGCACTGTAAATGCCTCAGGTTATGATGCGTCGATGCTTTTACTTATGTACTGTGCGCTTTTTTCAGTAGTTTAACCTTGAAATGAAAGCAACTGTATTCAAAAGCACAAAAACAACTACAGATTTTTCTTTTGTTACCGTAGACTGTATATAAATGCACATGCCTAACCTGCTAACCGTCACGTTCCAAATAGGACGTGAGCATAGGCGCACTTCCGGCTCCATCGACTCTGGCTCCAGTTCACTTTCTATTGAAAAAACGTCGCCCCTCTCTCTGTAACTGCTGCTGTCAGAATCGTCACTTTGGACTTAAAATGTTCGTATTAACCCGCTCTATTTTGTCTCTAAATCAAGATATGACCTTATAATCATAACGGACAAATCAGGCGTCTTCTTTCGCTCCTGTTAAGAGTTAGCGACAGGTTTGATTGACAGCGTTGCTAAGCGCCCACCACAAAAGAAAGCGAGAGACAGGTGTAAAATGAGACATAATTAAAAAATAAATGTACATGTACAAGTCAAACAAGAAAAATAGGTAATAAAATATAAAATAAACTATAAAATCACAGTTATAAACAAGAGACAAGAACGACAGAGCAAATAATATGCTGATTGACAGGGCATAAGGTTATCTGTTATGTAAGATTAAGTTGTTGTACAGTTGTAGGGAGTATTATCTGTTACATAAGGGTGAGTTGTTGTACAGTTGTAGGGAGTATTATCTCCTCTGTCCCTCTATAGTCTGGTGCAGCGGGTGAGTTGTTGTACAGTTGTAGGGAGTATTATCTCCTCTGTCCCTCTATAGTCTGGTGCAGCGGGTGAGTTGTTGTACAGTTGTAGGGAGTATTATCTCCTCTGTCCCTCTATAGTCTGGTGCAGCGGGTGAGTTGTTGTACAGTTGTAGGGAGTATTATCTCCTCTGTCCCTCTATAGTCTGGTGCAGCGGGTGAGTTGTTGTACAGTTGTAGGGAGTATTATCTCCTCTGTCCCTCTATAGTCTGGTGCAGTGGGTGAGCAGGAGTGTCCATGATGGAGAGCAGTTTGTCCAGTGTCCTCCTGTCCCTCACTGTGACAAATGTCTCCAGCTCACAGTCGATCACGTGTCCAGATTTACGGATCAGTTTGTCAATCCGCCCAGTGTCCCTTTTACAGCGAAGTCCAGGGCGCTGGCCACCACAGCCTGGTAGAAGATCTCCAGTAACTTGCTGCACAAGATCCAGGCTCAAGTTTGTTCTTATGTTCAGAAAGACTGTTCCAGGTTTTAGCTTCATAAAACTCAAACACTGATTTCCCCTGGCCTAGGTGACGTCACATTCCCTCAGTCCGCTTCTTTACACAGTCTGTGCTTGTTAGTCCTTGGCTTGACAACAGTGTGACTTCTTCTTCTGTCCTGCAGTTATGGGCCATGTGATTAGCACTGGGCTGGAGCTCGTAGGCACCACCACCTCCCCCCGCCTGAACGAGCGTCTCTCCAGCGCCGTGAAGAGGACGGTGGAGCTCGCCAACAGCCAAGACATCAGTCCCCGAGAGAGGCTCCACGTCAAGGCCATGCAGCTGTTTTCTCAAGGGTAAAAAAACAGTGAGAAATCTGGGCTGAAAATGGTGCAACCAGCTGTGCCCAGTGGAGCTGCTGTAATTAAGACACTGTGGCTGCAGTTAGAAAATCTGATTAATATCAGATTTTTTTTGTTATAAGATTATTTAAAGGTGCATTGTGTAACTTTTCTGGTGTAGATATTGTTGCTTTGTCTGGAATGTTTTACAGTCTGGTATTAAACCTTTCCTGAGCAATAAAACCACCTGTAATTTAATAAACATACAATAATACAATACAATATACTATAATACTATAATACAATAATAAACATAAAAACAAAACACAAAAACATAGAACAATACCTACAACAAATGTAAAACAACAAAAACTGCCCACCCCTAACCCACCCCTTCACACACACAGCCACAAATTTAATTAAATAAAACAAAAATAATGTGGTAGTGCAGCATGACCACACTGCTCGGTCCTCTTATATTTATATTTTGGCCAATTTATAATTTAATTTCCCTTTCTTTCTCTCTCTCTCTCTCTCACTTTTTTTTTTTTTCTTCAAATTTTTAATAAACACTTTTAATCACTATACTAAACTAATATATTTTTTTTAATATTTTATATTTAATAATATAATATTGATATTATTTTTATCATCATCATCATCATTTCCTTTCATTGTCTTTTACTACAATCTTAAAGCATAATTTTAAAGGCATTTTTCTTTTCTATTTTGCCACCCCCATGTATTATTATTATTATTATTATTATTATTATTATTATTATTAGTCATTTTTTATAAATAATATTTTTTACTATAAATCATGAATTGTCTTTGTTTTAAGGATTATTTATATTTCCATTATTAACTATATTTTAGGCAAAAGGAGAAATTTGGTTGATTTTTGGTGGACCAAATAATTCTTTTGTCCAGTTGACAAATTGAATTTCTCCTTTTGTCGTGGATTCTACCTGGACGACTGAGGGATTCTACACACATCTTGAGAACAACTATATTTTAGGTCGCTACTTTAACCTTATGATTAAGTAATTTTAAATGTTTTACTTATTTTAATTGTGTTTATCCATCTTTTATACGGATAGGTAGGCAGGATAGGTAGATCTGTTTAATGCCATACTATGGAACAGTCTAAGCAGAGCAATGACATATCCATAGAAGCAAGCAGGTGACAGACCCCCAACCAAAAAGTTACACAGTGCATCTTTAAATGACATGTAAAGAGCAAAATCATCTTATTTCTTTCTGATGTTGGTTTACATCAGATGTTGCAGTTTACATGTCATTTAAACGTCCTAAATTACTCAAAACTGACTCTTGTGGGTTTTAAATCATGTTAGAACATTGTTACCTCATCAAATATTTACAAAACACACCCAGAGTTGTGTTTTGTTTCATTCACACACGTTTGAGTAACCCTTTATTATTAGTCTGTCTACATTTCCCTGGCTCAGAATGCTCTGTTCCACCTTGTGATGTCATGTAGTGGTAGTTTTCAAGACTACAACAGCTACGTTTTACCGTTAGTTAAGTGGAGATTGGCAATTCCAGGTCTGAAATCATCCATGTGATCCGAGTGAAGTTGTATGGCGTTTACAAACACAGTGGAGCACTTCCTGTATTACCACATGACATCACAAGTTGGAACAGAGTGTTTTATGTTTGAGAGAAGAAGAACTCAGCCTAAATATGCAGGGTTTGTGTGTTAAACATGTGTGAATGAAACAAAACACAACTCCAGGTCTGTTTGTGATGAGGAAACAACATTAAAACACACAGTAGATCAGAAAATAGCGTAGTATGGGCCCTTTTAAACAATAATGGGCTTAAGTAATGCCCTGCGCTCATAAAAGTACACCAAAGTTACGCAATTAAAGTCACAATTTAGCTTTATTTAAAAGTAGATTCATTCTTTATTTAAAATTCCTCATTTCACGCCTATTGTTTTATGTCAAGTGCTCATTATATTAACAAAGGCCATGATAATCCAAGCAAAGAGAAGTGTTTTCAAAGCATTTTCTCCTGATTTCTCTCTTTGTCTACCCTCATAAGATGCATGCACCAAATCAACTCTTTTATATCTGTTTTAATTCCCCTGTGGTGTATAGAACATGAGTAAAAAAAAAAAAAATGTCAGCCATCTGTTGTATAAAGCTCTTTAACGTCTCATTGTAAAGCAGCTTGAAGTTTCGCTGACTTTTCCTGCTCCTTTTCTTGTTTCCTCTCAGTTCTGCTCAAACTACCTGACCCTGAAATTACCAATCTCTACTGAACTAAACGTTAAAGGCAGCTGTTAACATGAAAACTACCACTTTATGACATCACAAGGTGGACCAGAGGAATAAAATACAAGTCCAGGTGTGTTTTGGACGAGCTAACGTGTCTTAAAGCTAAAGAGTCAATTTTGCGTAATATAGGACATAAAATAAACGTTCAGGTTTAGGTAAAGGTTTTAAAGGTTTTTATTTTTAGATTACACTGTATTTTGCCATTAAAAATCCAAAAGATGAATGCAAAAATGTTGGACTCTAAATGTCGCTGTACTTCAAGGTCTCATAGTCAAGCAGTTTGAAGTTTCCCTGACATTTTCTGCTCCTTTTCTCACTTCCTCTCACTTCTTCTCAAAACTGCCTGACCCTGACTGTGCCTGTGTTACTGTAGGAACTTCCCAAAAGCCTGCGACACATGGGAAGACATTCTGCTGGACCATCCCACAGACCTGCTGGCACTGAAGTTTGCCCACGATGCCTACTTCTACATGGGCACTCAGACTCCTATGAGAGACTCTGTGGCCCGGGTACTGCCCCACTGGAAACCACATATGCCCATGTCCAGGTACAGTGACGGGGAGAATACTTTTATCATGATAATTACAAGGGATGGGACAAGATCTCGTGAGGAAGAAACTGCCACAAGATCGTGCACATATGAGAAAAATGATCTTGTGAGATTGTTTTCCGAGTGTTCATATTTGGATTGGACGAAAAAAGGGTTACGTGTTGGTGAGTTCATCTTTTTAACAGTTCCAGAAAGCAGAATTAGAATGGAAACAAAAATGTGAAATCAAATAAATAAAAGCTTCTCCTTGAACTGCCACCTTAACATAATGGAGGGGTTTGAGTGCCCGAATGATCCCGGGGACTTCATGGGTCAGACTAAGCAGTTCAGAAGCCGCCATGACGAGAAACACAACAAGGCCGGTTACGTCCCCCGGATTAGCGACGTGGGGCCGTCCTCCCGTGGACCCATCACCCGCAGGAGGATCCACTGGGGGCCGGTGAAGGGAAATATGGGTTGCGGTCGAAGGCAGGGGCCTCGACAACTGGATCTCCGGACATGGAAGTGTCTGGGGTGAAGGAAGTCTGGGAGTCCCTGCTTAGACTTTTGCCCCCGCAGTCAGTCGCGAAGAAAATGGATGGATGGAAGGAAATAAATAAAAGGTCAAAATTGGAAACTGAATCTTAAAATTTATTTTTATTAGAATTGTGCTAAAATCTCGTCTTGACTCGTTCCCGTGGATCTCGTCTCGTGGAAATTGTGTCTCGTCCCATCCCTAATAATTACCATATCATCTTATTATTCAATACATGACAGATGGAACGAGCATTTTTGGCGGTCAGTATTTATCTTGGCACATTCTTTGTACTAGTGGGACATTTTGGGTAATTTTTTCTCCAATATGATACAATCTGAGCTGTAGAAGGTTGAATTATGAATTGAAATTATAAACAAATTACTTAAATGTTGCAATCAGCCATTTATTTATTGCAGCTCATATTGTTAAACAATACTGTACTTTTAGAATGCTTTTTGGAGATAATTTTGCTTCATGGTTTTGGTATTTATATATGTTTATCGCTGAGCCTTTGCCATGGCTGTCCAAACCCTCTGCAACTCTCTCCATCTTCACATCAGAAACTTAGACTCACTAAAAACCTTCAAAAAATGGCTCAAAATACACCTTTTCCTCACAGCCTACAGCGCCCACACATGACTGCTCCTCACTACTGTTTTTGTCTGTAGTCTCCTTGTTTAAGTGTTACTTTATTGTGAAGCGTCTTTGTGTTACAGTGAAAAGCGCTATATAAAACCCGATTTATTAATTATTTTTATTATTTTTATTATTTGTTATCATGACAGGCCTATTTGGAAATTGTATTTAATTACAGAATACTGAAATTACCTAAATTCAATTGTATTTTGTAACATATTCCAGTGATCCAACCAGAGTACTGTATTCTGAATACTATGAATACTTTCACACCGAGTTGCATTGTATTATAGATTAAAAAATATGACATATAATCACAAACAGCATGTTACGTGTTAATTTATGTCTAATTAGAGACAAAAGAGTTGCTCAAATGTATTATTCTGAATACATACTGTATTTTTGGTACATTTATTCAGTCTGTACATGAACAGAGCATGCTTTTGTTAATGGGCTGCAGTGGTTCAGAGGCACACTGTTGTTGTGTCCCTAGGCAAGACACTTGACCCAACTTGCCTCATGTGAATGTGGTGTGTGAGTGAGTGATATGTGGCGGTCACAGGCCGCAGATCGTCAGCCTCTGTCCGTCTAAAATCACTTTGGAGAGTCAGAGTTTGTGGAGCTGACAGTGTCCTGTGGAGGGTAATTCCTCTCACAGCAGGAGGCCTCGGGCTTTAACCACCAGTGACACTTCCCCTTTATGGTCACCAACTTAAAAGCCCAAGGTTAAACGTGCTCATATTTAAGCTCTAGCAAAGGTCAGTTTTATTATCGAGATGTGTTTAAAGCGCCTATATTATAATCTATGTTATAATGTTGTGTCCTCATCACAAACACACTTGGAGTTGTGTTTTGTTTCATTCACACATGTTTAACACACAAATCCTGCTGAGTTCTTCTCTCAAGCTGTAATTTTTAAACTCCGTACACCTTCACTAGAATCACTTGGATTATCTCACACCTGCAATTGGTAATCTCTTCTGAACTAGAGGGAAAATGTAGCTGTTCACTTGAAAACTCCCGCTTCATGACATCACAAGGTGGAACAGAGCGTTTTGAGCTTTGGATATAGACAGATTAATCATAAAGGATTACTCAAACGTGTGTGAATGAAACAAAACACAACTTCAGGTATGTTCTTGAGGAGGTAACAGCATTAGAACATGACTAAAAGCTCAAAAGACTAAATTTTGCGTAATATAGGACCTTTAAATGCAGAGTTTGTTGAAATCAATTCAGACAGACGGGGATAGTTGAGTTTTATGTACTAGTTTATTCTTGGTGTTTGACTTATGGTGTATTTCCATATAATCTGTTCTCGCAAGGTCAGTGTGGTGTGTTATCTTCAGGGCCAGCGTGCTTTTTCCTCTCAGTAAATGTGATAATGTGTAAAGTCTTTTCTGTTTGTCTTGTGGTCAGTTATCTGAAAGGGCTGTACGCATTTGGTCTCCTGGAAACCCGCTTCTATGACCAGGCTGAGAAAGTGGCTCTAGAGGTGAGATTTTTTATGTTGTGTCTCCATGAAAACACATCAGTTCTCAATGAGGAAAAAACAGCTGGATGTCTATACACATACGTACAGGGCAATGTCTTAGGAACAAAAGGACGCCAACTCTTTTAATGGAAGTGAAAACACGTAGCACCTAAAACCCCTAAAACCGGACTGGTTTTGCATGTGGAGGTCCTTTCAAGTTTCTCCCTCTTGGTCTTTTTTCATGGTTTTCAACTAGTGCTGAAAAATGTCATTTCTATTAAAAGAGGTGGCGTGTTTTTTTTGTTTTTTTCGCACTGAGATCTGGTGTGTTTTCGTAGTGTTCTTTTAATTTTTTTGAGCAGTGTATTATGTTTTATATTTTGTTTTTCTCTGCTTGTCAAACGAGCTCCATCCGTGTTTGTGAAAATGAATTTCCCCTTGGGGACAATAAAAGTCTAAAGTCTAAAGTCTATGGTGGAACATTCAGAAGTTACTATGGTGACAAAATGCACACATAAGCAAAAACTGTCAAAAACGTTTTAAGATTTAAGTTTGAAATGTCAAGAAAAAATACAACATATTTAATAAACAGCACATTTTTAGGAGCTTGTCAGTACGAGCGTTCTTGGTGCTGTTTAGGAGTTTGATTTTCAACAAAAAAGTGAGAACCGAAAAACTGTAATTTTAATTTAATTTTAGATACTTAATTAGTAGCACAAATAATCTCACCCGTTTTAGTCCCAACTAAACCAGCTCTTTCTGCTAGGGCTAGGTGATATGGGGAAAAAAGAATCACGATTTTTTTTTTTTTTTTAATTTATATATTAATCAATCTAGATTTTCGATTCGATTTCCTTCCTTCTTATTGAAAACAAAGACACGTGGACTTCAGGCAAACAGGGCAGTGTGTCATCATCACTATAGTTTTTATTTTGTGTTGATAAGACTGATGCTTCCGGAGAATTTCACATAAAAGTATAAGTTTAGATACAAGTTTAGAATGCCTTTGTACAATATATTAAACCTAATGCATTTGCGGCAGACAACAGAACTATCAACAGAAACACGATGTCTGTGCTCTAAATGAGGTCTTACGTTTCACTCATAAACGGTGAGAAAGTATTCATTTACTTTCCGTAACTTGGATTATAATGATCAGAAGCACAAGGAAGGAGAAAAGGTGAAGCGCTGGATCAGAGAAGGAGGGGACGCGGCGGGAGCGAGACACTGAACTTGTAGTCAAACTGTGCAGATTTAAGTTTAAACTTGTGAAACAAAAGAGGAAACAAAAGAGACGCGCTGTGGCTCAGGCTGCTTTTTCCTAAACGACACCGTTAAATCCTCGTCAGCTCCACCCGCTCTTCTAACCTTAGACAGAGCATGCCTACAGTTAGCATCACACCCCCAGGCCATGTTAATGCCACCAGCTGCAAAGAATCAACAAGAAATGTATGTTAACATGTAGTTCTTTGAGCAAATGGCCTCTATACTTAGTGCTTCTCACTGGTATGTATTAAAGAGCCGGTGTGGGCGACTCCTAATGGCCAAAAGTGCAGCTCTGAACAACATAAGAAGAGCCCATCATAGGATAAAATGAAAGGCAGTATCTTGGAGAGTTAAGCAATCATTTCTAAAGGCCCATTCTGCGGGTGCTATGAAGCCAGCCTGTGTTTTTTCTTTTTTTTTTTGAGACGCCTGTATTCATGCCGGCTCTTTGGCTCTTTGCAGGGTCTCTCTCTGGTTCCTGATGACGCCTGGGCGGTCCACGCCGTGGCTCACGTCTGCGAGATGAAAGCAGAAGTGGATAAAGGACTCAAGTTTATGGAGGACAGAGAAAATGACTGGCAGGTGGATGACATTTACTGTAGTGTTGTTATTGTTTTTTGTTTTGTTTTTTTAAAGACATCTGCATAGCCTTGTTCTCTTCTGTCTCAAAGTTCACTGAATTAGAGGTCCTATATTAAACAGAATTGACTCTTTAAGCCATGTTCTAATGCTGTTACCTCCTCAAAAACATACCTGAAGTTGTGTTTTGTTTCAATAATCCTGCATTATTAGTCGGTCTATATCCCCAAAGCTCAAAATGCTCTGTGCCGGTTAGTTAGTTTTCAAGTTAACAGATACTTTTTATCTTTAGTTCAGTAGAGACGGTCTGAAATTATCCAAATGATTCTAGTGAAGGCGTATGGACTTTAAAAATCCATTGGAGCACTTCCTGTATTACGACATGACATCACAAAAGGAAAGAGCTCAGCCTAAATCTGCAGGTTTGTGTGTTGAACATGTGTGAATGAAACAAAAACACAACTCCAGGTGTGTTTGTGATGAGGAAACAACATTTTAACATACAGTAGATCTGAAAATAGTGTAATATGGGCCCTTTAAGTTTGCTCATCGTTAGGATTTCTGTGTGAAATTAGTTTTTATTTAATTCCAGGTTTCTGAAATGCTGGCCAGTCACAACTATTGGCACTGGGCGCTGTACTTCATCGAAAAGGTAAAAGATTTTAATGAGTTTTCTCGGTCATGCGCAGAGAGGACGGTAGAGTGCCTATTCATTCATGATATCCTCACCCTTGGGTAATTTAAAGTCTAGAGTTGATTACATTGCAAGATTAATTTGTGTTTGTGTCGCCGGGACCCAGTTTATCAGAAAAGTCAATCTCTAATACGACGTTACTCAAATTGTTCTCTGTCACGTTCCCTTGGTCCGCAGGGAGACTACGACGCCGCGCTGCACATATATGATTCTCAGGTCAGTCTTTTGTCTCCTCCCTTCACTCTTTCACTCTTTTCGCCGTCCTTCAATACAGTTATTTTTGTTTGTTAGTTATAGATGTCAGTATATTACCCATTACAACAGGGTTTTTATATTCTAGAATGTGATCATATGTGGTCATACTTCCAGATGAGCGGCAAGAATTGATTTTAAGATTTTACTCATCACTTTTAAAGCTCGTTTAGGTCTTTCCACCAAGTTGCATTTCAGAACTTTTAACCCCGTACGAGCCCTCCCACAGCCTTAGATCCTCTCAGGTCCCTGTTTGCTGGTCCAAAGTCCAGACTCCGGACTAAAGGTGATGGATCCTTTTCAGTCCGGGCGCCTCGGCTTTGGAACGACCTGCCTGAGGAGATAAGGCTCGCACCATCAGGATCATCTTTTAAATCACTTCTTCAGACTCATTTTTATCAAACCTTCCTTCAGCTGGTTTTAGCTTGATTTTATTCCTTATTTCTTTTTATTCTATTTTATTAACTTGCTTACTATAATTAATTGAACTGATTGCTTCATTGTCTCTTTTTGTGCTTTCTGGATATGATTTTTATCGTTCTTTGATTCTTGTATAGCACTTTGTAAACCTTGTTTTTGTTCTTTAGATTTATTATTATTATTATTATTATGAAGAGCCAGTTTTTCCTATTAATTTCAGTGTATTTTACCATGAAATATCTGAAAGGTAAATTCCCACATTTCATTTCTTTTCATTTCTGTTACTGACTAGATCCAAGACCGTGCTGCATTACAACAAAAATCTACAGTTGAACAATATTAATTTTACCTGCCCCCATCTGTATTAAATAATATTTGCCTATATCTGAGTTTCAGATGACATGACAACATTCTATAGGCCAATATTATTTAATACAGATGGAATTAATATCGTTCAACTGCAGATTTTTGTTGTAATACAACGCGGTCTTGGGTCTAGTCAGTAATAGAAATGATCGAGTTCCATATTTGGCACTTTACCTTTCTAATATTTCATGTCAAAGTACAGTTTTATCAACAGGAAGTATGGCAACACATACTAGAATCTGAAAACCACCAACAGAACGTTACGAAGTCATGTGAAACCCAGCAGTACACACATACACACATACATACAGTACATGTACACAAATACTAGGGATGCGACAAGATCTCGTGCCACCAGATCTTGCGAGACAAAACTGCCACACGAAATCACACGACTGTACGCATGAGAAAAGTGATCTCGTGAGATTTTTTCCCCCTCGTATTTTTATTTATGTTTTTGCCTTGGATAAAAAGGGGTTAACTTTGCTGAGTAACTCCTTTTGAGAACTGTAATACCAAAAAAACGGCGCTACTATAACAGCAAAACTATACAATTAAATGCGTGAAATGAATGGCACAATTTATTTATTAAAAATGTCTCAGTGTCGTGGACCAAATTTCGTGCCTTGTCTTGGAGAAATTGCCTCGTCCCACACACACACACACACGTGCATTTTTTTTCCTTTTCTTTCTTTCTTTTCTTTCCCTTTCACTCTTTAGGGCTCTGATTGTGTACAGCACATATAGTCCTCTTGCTTTCATACAACACCGCTCAAGGGACAGCCACTAAAAGCACTATGCTGTAGTAGTTTTGTGTGTTTTGTGTAGCCCAAAGGACAAGTGTGAACAAATGGAAATCAAATACATGTAAGATGAACCAGCTTGAATCTGCCTACTGGACCTACCTGATGATTATTTTATTTGGACGCTATAGCAGTAAAATGCGCCCTTGCTGTATATGATCTGCGCGCCCTGTGCTGTACAAGAACGTTGCGTAATGTTACTCCAGACTGACACACATTCGAACACAACGGCCCATTCTTGCACCATGTTTAACTCATCCATCTTTAAGGCTCGTCTCAGCGGGGTTCACATAACAGACTTTTACTTTTATCGTTTGATTTGAGCAGAATTGGCGTTTGTTGCTTCTCATATTTTCTGTTTGTTGAAGGTTTTCCGACGTGCCAAACTCTCGGGCGCCATGTTGGACCTGGTGGATGCCTGTTCGATGCTTTACAGACTGGAGATGGAAGGTAAGGCCTGATTGCAGTCTACAATAAACCCAGACTATCACCTAGACCGGCTGTTTTGGTTGACTCTTGACTAAAGGAGAGATCTTTATGTTAATTTGAATACGTTAATCATGGAAGAAATAATAAGATCTGGAAGATGAACCCAAGATGGTGTTGTGTTGTTTTCCATGGCCCGTGCTCATTGGTGCGGAATGCCAAAATGTTGTGGGTTTTTTTTCTGCTTTATTTCCTGAATACTGGTCTAGCCCCTCAGAGCGGAGCTAGGCTAAATCTGACAAAATCTGACTTTTAGGTGCTTTGACAGTTTACTCTCTCTACAACTTTGATAATACTCCCTACAACTGTAAAACAACTCAGTCTTAAGTAACAGATAACCTTATGCCCTGTCAATCAGCAGAGTATTTGCACTGTCGTTCTTGTCTCTTGTTTATAGCTGTGATTTTATAGTTTATTTTATATTTTATTGCTTATTTTCTATTTTGACTTGTACATATACGTTTATTTTTATAATTATGTCTCATTTGACTCCTGTCTCTTGCTCTTTTTTGCTACACCATCTATTTTTGTTACTCTCTGTTATTATATTATATTGTGATGTTTGAGCGACTGTGTCCAAATAATTTCCCTTGTGGATCAATAAAGTTTGTCTAAGTCTAAGTTAAAAACAAAAAAGTTCATATTGTAAAAATACAGGAGAATCCGACAAAACCTGACCTTTGTGAAAGCTGCGGATGCCCTGTCAGCCGAACACGGGTAAATTCACTAAAAATACATTGTGCTCTGTGCTCAGGTCAGGTACAGTAACACTATCCCTCCGTTACGGGCCCTTTAACGGCTCCTTTTACCTTTAGTTCAGTAGAGATTGGCGATTCCAGAGTTGAAATGATCCAAATGATTCTAGTGAAGGTGTGTGGAGTTTAAAAACACTGGATTTACTTAATAATCTAAATACACAGTGGTTACATAGTGGTGCTTTATCAAACACTGTTGTAATCACCTTTTGACGATGGCACTTTAAGTAAATAAAACCTGACCCAAGCCACAAAACTTAATGTGTAGCTTTTGAATAATTAGCAGGGATGCATAATTTTAGCTGTTTTTCTTTGTTTCGTTTTTAGACACATGGCTCATGAGAAGCCATCATTCCCCACAGCACGCACCATTATTCTGACACCTGCAGCGTAGCATCTGAAATTTGTGCAATTAGCCCGCTTTCAACCTGAGTTTTTGCATTTAAATGTTTAATACCTGCTGAAATGGTCGCTAAAGCATGTGTTGGAAATCGAGAGGTTGCCGGTTTAAGTGGCCTGAGCAAATACTGTTATTTTTTGTATCTTAAAGGGCCCATATTAGGCTATTTTCTGATCTGTTATAATGGAGTTACGTTTGAACTACGCATGAACAAAAGGAACAGGAAGAAGATAAATCTTATAAACCCTCCTCCTTTCAGATGCAGACAGACTAATAATAAAGTGTCACTCAAACATGTGTGAATGAAACAAAACACAACTTCAGGTCTGTTTTTGAGGAGGTAACAGCGTTATAACATGGCTTAAATCTCACATAAGTCAATTTTGTGTAATATGGGACCTTTAACATAGCCCACTCCGGTCACAGAAAAGGAAGGGCATTGTTGTGGAATTTCTAAACTACAAAGAATAAACTGGAGAGTTGTCTTGAATCAAAGAGTCTGATTTATTAAAGCAATTGTGCGCACAATCACACCCTAACTGTCCCTAACAGAGGCATCTTTCCCTGCACTGCTGATCAGAACAAAGCATACAGAGTTTTCATACCCCTCGGGGGGGCATCGAGCAAAAGAATGATGCAAATACATAAGTCAAGACATAACACCTCTACAAGGACAGGTCAGCACAAGGCTGGGTCATTCGTAGTAAAAAATCAAGTTGAATCCAGTGGAAAAATACCACAGAGATACATTATGTGGCAGCAAGAGGCTCCTACGAGGCCCTCTTCACAAGATACCCAAGTCCAAAGCTGATTAACAACCCCATTTCATTAGGAATCACAAAGCCAACTTATACTCAACCTGTATAATTGATTACGTGAATAATTATGTAAAGATTTCCATTACAGCATCCAGTGTTAAAAAAGAACGACAGAAAAAATAAGCCTGTTGATAATACATTTTGATACTTCATTAATTTCTTATTTCTTATTTGTTTATTTTAGTGCTGCCACTAACGACTGATTTTCTAACGATTAATTTCTCGACTAATTTTTCGATTAGTCGACTAATCTAAACGACTAATTTTCAAAAAAAACAAACAAGCAGTTGCAATTTTCATGTGTTCCTTTTTTTTTTTTTTTTTTTTTACTCTGTAGGCGTAATGCTTCATGCTACGTGGGCAGATTCATTTGCTTTCATGGCTGATGAGACTGGTACACGCGGTACACGCGATAAAATGATGACAGAACACAGAAGCAGACGCATTTTTGGTTCGCTGCGGGTGGATAATTTAAGTTTGGATTTTTATTTCCTATGAGGAGGCCTCAAATAATAATGTGTTTAATGCAGCTTTGCACATTTGTTTACGTTATACAGAAGTGAAACTTAAAACCACATGGCTCATTTGCATAAACTAGAAGCGCTGAAAAAACAGCTGCTCCTTGTGCCGCTGATGCGTCAGCTTCTGTCGGACTAAAGGGCAGGACTCAGTGGAATATGCGTGTTCTTTCTGTGACTGAGGGATGTTCTGCCTATGGTGAGTCTGTTCTGTGCTTCTATCGCGTTGGAGATGGTTCATGTTAAACTTTTCAGAGATTATACGTGTGCAGGTCGTACGTGTGCAGCGCAGTTCTTTATTTCACTCATGCACTTTATTTATGTTGCTACTGTTGTGATGAAAAGACTGAAAGGTGTAAATAATTCTCTTAAGACTCGCGCTTATGAGCTGTAGTGGAGGATGGTGCTTGTTGTTGTCCGTTTTCTGGGAGTTGTAGTTTTGCCTGTAGTTCCTCTGGTTAGCACTGGTTTAGAGTCAAAAGGGTTTTGTGGCTCCGGGTGTTTTCTTTTCTGTGGGAGACGCTCCAAATGGGTCTTTGAGTATTTAAGGTTGCCGTTTAAGACCAAAAATAAATAGGCGAATATTCGACCACAAAAATTGTGTTCGACTAATTTTCATATTCGATTACGTCGACTACGTCGAATAATCGCGGCAGCACTAAGTTTATTTGAATAGGAACCATATACCACAAATACAGATTAACACTGAAGTCACCTCAGTGTTTATATCTGTGGCTAATTCACAGCACCAGTCTCCAGAACGGCTTTTAACTTCTAATTTTCACTAAAGTCATTGTAAATCCTATGTTTTGTATTTTTCAGGTGTATGTGTGAAAGACCGCTGGAGAGAGCTGTTCCAGGTGACTCAGCCCCACACGGACGATCATGTGACCCTGTTTAACGACGTGCACTTCCTGATGGTGTCACTGGGCATTAAAGACAATAAGACCTCCAGGAGACTTCTAGAGGGTCTGCAGGAACTGGCTCGGTGAGTACGGCTGCAGTGAGACACTGCAGATGGAAAAATGCTGAGATTGAAACTTCTGTAGTTTACTTATATAAATGTAAGACGAAAATGTGTTACAGGTTTTTCATCATGTAATGTTTTCATATAAAAATGGCCAAAATTGAACTTTTCTGCAACATTCAAAACAGAAACATGGAAAGAGCCAGATTTCAATTTCTTGCTTCTTTTCATTGACATATTAGACACTAGTAAATATACAGAGGGAATTTTGGATTTTTTATTTAGTATTGGAAAGAATTAGATCTGACAGAAAATTTGCTTAAAAATTCTTAATTTTTTGGGTTAAATCTTTAAAAAATCAGACTTTGGATTAGATATTAAAAAATCTTTCTGTACGTTTTTTCAAAATCTTGTTAAGTACATGACTGTAAAGTTTGGGGTGTGTGTGTGTAAACTTTTGGTGTGTGCAGGTACTTTTAGGGACTGGTCCCTACAGGAGAAAAATGCATTTTGAGAAAGCGTTACAATGCCCTATATAACGCTATAGTTATAAGCTCATTAAATTAAATATTAAAACATCTTTCAGTGCAGAGTGGACAATTTAGTATGACAGGCCGTTCAAGACATTATTCATTCTGGACCTCTCACATACATATATTCTCACTCTCACCAGTGTTCGGTGTAACGCGTTACAAAGTCAGTGCCCACTGATCCCATTGCCCCGGGAAAAGGCGAGGTACAGGAGGGAGGAGCAGTAAAGCACGCAGCCGGAGCGTTGTGCCACCTTCACCTCGAGCCTTTTCTGGCCGACCCAGAACAGATAGTTTGCAGCACCAAACGGCCGTCCCATACCCGCCAATTTGAATCCCCCGGGCAGAATATATGTATGTGAGTGGGCCAGAATGAATGATGTCATAGTGCTTTACTGCTCCTCCCTCCTGTACCTCGCCGTTTCCCGGGGCCGTGGGATCAGTGGGCACTGACTTTGTAACGTGTTACACCGAACACTGGTGAGAGTAGAATATATGTATGTGAGAGTGAGAATATATGTATGTGAGAGTAGAATATATGTATGTGAGAGTAGAATATATGTATGTGAGAGTAGAATATATGTATGTGAGAGTGAGAATATATGTCTGTGAGTGGGCCAGAATGAATAATGTCTTGAACGGCCCCTCATAATTTAGTTTTCGTTTTTCCACATGAAAGCTTGTATGCTACGAGACCAAACTTACCAAAACCAAAAAAATTTAGAAAATAAGTTTTACCTGTACCGTCTCCCGTTAACTGCAATCAAATCGAACTCATAATTTGAATGGACGCAATTTGCAAATCTGAAACACTGCAGTTTTTTTAAGTACCATAATTTTGTCCACAAACAACAAAGTATTCTATCTTATTGTGTATAAAGACCAGTTATGTTTGACAGCTCTACTAGTTCTGAAACGCGATTCTTCTATTAGTTTGTCAGTTCATATTCCACTCTTTTTGTCAATTCTTTGCAGAATCTCATTGCAGTAGTCCCTTGGAACAGAATCTCGTTGCAATACTCGTCCGAAAAATGCAATAATATATTTCCCTCATGCGGTTCATAAAGTTCGACACCCTCTCCCCTTTGCACCTCGGCATCACCCACATTACATAAGACCGGCTCAGACTTATGTAAAGGGAGAGGCAGGAGGTTGTAGCGTAGGATGGAAAATACAGACACTACAGCCTGAGAATTGAGATGTGTTTGAGGGTTTCATCTGAGTGAGTCTGAGCAGGAGCAGATGTTGTAGCAGCAGCTGGATTCGTCTCTTCAGGGATCTGTGCCTTTAATGTGTTCTGTCAGCTCCACCACGGACAGTCTGTGCCCTACATTCAGACCAGCGCGCAGCCCACAGAAACTCACTCATATACTCACTGTTTTTTTTTATTTAAATGACATGTTTTTGATTGCATAACACCGTGTTCTAAGACTGTAGGAGTGTGGAGTGGTGCGTCCTGGGGGAGAACAGCTACTTAATTATAGAAAAGCAGTTTATAGATTAAAAATGTGATTTGTCTTTGGGCTTTGTTCAGTGACAATGGCAATTACTGGGTTTCAGATGATATCACAACATTCTATAGGCCGATAATATTCAAGGGTCCATATTACACTATTTTGTGATTCATGTTTCCTCATCACAAACGTATCTGAAGTTGTTCTTGTTGAGTTCTTCTTTCAAACTGAAAACACTCTGTTCCATGTAATACAAGAAGTGCTCCACTGTGGGGTTTTTTTTAACTCCAGACACTTTCACTAGCATCATTTTGATAATTTCAGTCCTGGAATTGCTGATTTCTGCTGCACAAAAGGTAAAAGTCTCTTAATTTGAAAACTACCGCTTCATGACATCACAAAGTGGAACAGAGCATTTTGAGCTTTGGAGATGTAGCCTAATAATGCAGCGTTACTCAAACATGCGTTCATAGTGTATTGTTTTATCTGTATTGTGCAGCACTTTAGAAATTGATTTGTTTATAAATGTGGATTGGATTGAAAATGGCGTTTTCCCTCAAAATAACTAAGATAAAATAAACCAGAATGTGTCCCACAATGAGGAAATGACAGTGTTGCAATGCCAAGTTTAAGAACAGCATGAAAATAAGAATCATACAAAAAAAGAACTGATAATCCAGCAATTATTTAGGGATGCACCAAGCCATCTTTTTCAGTTTTCAGTTCTGAAACCGATTCCGATACTGCAGCCGATACCTGATACCAACTGATGTAGCAGATGAACCAGTGCAGAGACTGAAAATTGCATTTATTTTCCCTATACCAAAATAAAATAAGACAAAACTGATCCAAATGTGTTATGTAACTGTGATTTATGCAAAACTGTAACAACAGAACAGCTTTGTGTAAATAAAAGTTCAAACATTATGAGATTTTCTGGGCCGACTGTTACCAGTAAATAGTCTCATTACATTCATTTATACCTCGGTCAGTGAGAATTCCAGTGTTTAACTGTTGTGTGTTTAATACTGAAAAACGCACAAGTAGTTCCCGGCAACAGCCAAATCACTGTTCTGTATCACTGCTCTGCTGCCGTTGCCGTCACATCACCATAGCAACGGGTGAACAAATGCTCAACTGCTGTGGATGAATGGATCTATAATAAAAACTGAATAAGTCCCTCCCCCTCTGTCCCGGCTCCAGACGGACTAGTGGCCGCTTCCGGTACTGCAGCTCCCAGAAAGAATTCTCCCGTAGAGCGCAATGCATTTTGGGAATTCAGCCTGCCCATGTTCTGACAGGGCATCCAGCTTTCACAAAGGTCGGATTTTGTAGGATTCTTTTCTATTTTCACAATATAAACTTTTTCAAATTTGTAAATCCTAAAGCGCCTAAAAGTGATCTTTGTAAGACTTAGCCTGCCCCGCTCTGAGCCGCACTCGCTCCGCTCTAGCAGCTCTTGCTCTGATTGGTCCAAACGCTCCACGCCGTGCTCTGATTGGTCCAAACGCTCCACGCCGTGCACGTTACAGACGTCACACAGGTGGGAGGAGCTTAAGGAAGTAAATGAGGAAGAGAAAATTATTTTTGGGCCCATGCGCCAACGAGCACAGGCCACTGAAAACAACACAACGCCATCTTGGGTTCAGCTTCAGATTTTATTATAGTTCAATGGTAGAATGAAGGGACTAGCTTCATTTAAAACATTGATATAAACAACATTTTGGACATTTACAGACAAGGAACAGGCTTTTCACATTCACAAGTGACACACTGCAGTTTGCAGCCGTAGTATAAGCGCATTAAACAACTTGGAGCCGTGCGTTTTGCAGTTTTAACGCACTTCGCGACTTATATGTACAACCAGGATATGGACTGAACCGATATATATATCCCACCCAGCAAATTTTTCAGATACCAATATCATATCAGTGCATCTCTACTCATTTCCAGTTATCTGTCACCAGTATCAGTTTCTCTCCATCTCTAGTTAAAGCAAAGGTGGGTGCTGACAGATGTGGTAGAGAACTGCACAGATGGAACTTTTTCTGACTCAGAATTATGTCAGCGTCAACCTGAAACTGCGTTAAAATTCCAGTCGACAGCTTCACTTAAGAAAATCAATATGAGCCTTTAAACCAAAACCCCAAAGTGGAAAAGCAAATCTCTTAAACGCTTCAGCTGCTTATTTCTAATTAATTAACAGCTTAAGACATTTCGCAGAATCCTTGTTTTTGGTTGTTTGAGTGTTGTAAAATTAACACTAAAGTCTTAAATGATCTCAAAATGCTCTGTTCCACCTTGTGATGTCATGATGCAATGGTTAACAGCTCCTTTTACCTTTGGTAGATTGGCAATTCCAGGGCTGAAATGATCCAAATGATTCTAGTGAAGGTGTGTGGAGTTTAGAACCACAATGGAGCTCTTCCTGTATTACCACATGACATCACAAGGTGGAACTGAGTGTTTTCTGTTTGCGGAGAAGAACTCAGCCTAAATATGCAGGGTTTGTGTGTTAAACATGTGTGAATGAAACAAAACACAACTCCAGGTGTGTTTTTGATGAGGAAACATCATTATAACATACTATAGATTTGAAAATGGTGTAATATGGGCCCTTTAATGCTCAAAAAATTGAATTTCCTCTTCGCAGATCTGACCTATACCGTGGCTTGGTAGTGTCCATGAAAAACTAATGTTACCTCTATTATTATCAATAAATATTTTACTCAAATACACTATCTCTTTTCTGTTCAAACATGGCAGAGTTGGCCCTTTATTCTGGAGCCTTTTCCTTCCTGTATATGTGCTGGAGTGATTAGCACATTTTACATTTTCTCTACATTTTATTGTATTATTCCGGGAGCCAGCCCCCCACCGCGATAATTTTCCTTCCTTTTCTTACTATGATTTTTCATTAGTGCACATCACGGGACATTGCGAGTTCGGGGTCTTTTGTTTCAACTCAGCCCCATTCGATTTCAGGACCCCCAAAACCCCCTTTTTTTAAACCCACCATTGCTGGAATTATACGAGTCTGTTAAAAGTGGTGCTATAGTCACATACAGTGTCATATAGTAATGAAATTCGAAACAAATAATACTGACATAATGATGAATAATAACAGTATATGGGTTCATACATTCTGTTTCCAGTTATTATACCATTTGTAGAAAAAAAATGCATTCTCAAGGACAATTCCGCTCCACAACTAATGGCATTGTGAAACAGCAGCATGGAATTACTGTTTCATATGTGAATAGAAAACCTCCCCAATTTGTCAGCTTCAAATTAAGCCCAAGATGAGCGCTGTGTCTCGAACGGATCACTTGCTGTAACAAAAACAATGTTCTATACCCCCAATTTGTTATTATTATCATATTAATTCACAAGTTTTTACAGACTCTTGCTTATTAGGAATGACAGCACATATTCAAATGAGAAAATACTATACGGGCCATATGTCTCTCATCTTCACTACACTTCACTATAGACAGCGCTTGGCAGCAGTTTGCAGCGTGTGCCAGAGTTTTTCTCTATTAAGTTTCCATGTCTGTGTTTCAGCCCTGTGCTCATATCATTATTATGTTATACCCAGGACCTACGCCATTCAAGTACAGTAGATGATAGATATATACTGTATTTCACACCATGTTAACAGCAAAGAGGCAGTACATCCATCCATCCATCCATCCATCCATTTTCTCCCGCTTAATCCGGCTGGGTCGCGGGGGCAGCACGCTGCCCATTACTCTGTGCACCATAGACCCCTATGAACCCCTCTGCAGGTGGTGAGCCCACAGGAGGGAGAGGCAGTACAGTAAAGTGTATTTACTTTGTTGACATGTTTCGGCTGCTGCTGCATCTTCAGAACTGTCCCCGGTGTTGGTGGTGACGTGTCGTATATCAGATGTCGTTACTTCCTGTAGGCGTGGTCAGCTGTTGTTACTTCCTGTAGGCGTGGTCAGCTGTTGTTACTTCCTGTAGGCGTGGTCAGCTGTTGTTACTTCCTGTGGGCGTGGTCAGCTGTTGTTACTTCCTGTAGACACGGTCAGCTGTTGTTACTTCCTGTAGGCGTGGTCAGCCTGAGTGACCCGCTGATTGACACACCTGGGACACCCTCCTCCAGAGAGCACCGGGCGACGGGAGGCGTGGTCAGTCTGAGCGACCTGCCAGGTCCATCAGGCTGACCACGCCTACAGGAAGTAACAACAGCTGATATACGACACGTCACCACCAACACCGGTGACAGTTCTGAAGATGCAGCAGCAGCAGTCGAAATATGACAACAAGGTAAATACATGTACTTTAACTTCTTTAACCTAAGAAGTTAAAGTACATAAGAAAACAAAATGGTTTAGCAAAAGAGGCAATGTGTCACAGTTTTGCCTATTGTTTACATGTTATCCCCAGTCCAGCTCCATTTCCCAGCCTGTTCCGGTTCTTCTTTTGCAAAACATCCCAGGGTAGTCTATGTAAACTCCCTCTGCCCATTCAGTCGTTGCAAGATTAATGACAAGTTAAGCGAGACACTCAAGCTCTGTATCTGAAACTCTGAATCTGAAATCTGTTGTTTGCAATTTGTGCAATTCTACATTTATTCCCAGCCCGTTTTCTAATTAGAGAATTTCCCAGTTTTGGAGGATATTTTAGTTCATATAATAAAATCATATATTCCTTTATTGTTTATCAGCCTGATTTGTCATATAAGCACTGCCTATAGAAGGAACTGAACTAAGACTTTGCGTTTGACTGCGTTCTTTGTGTTGCATTTGAGTCCAAGTTGGCTGCGTGATACAAAGTAATGATCATGATCTAAATATGAAACCACAATAATTAAAAAAACGTATTACTGAGTGCAGGGCAGTAGACGGGGAGGACAAAGGGGTCTGTTGTCGGTCACAGGGTTTTAAGGGCCCAGAATTTGGCACTTTCCCTATTAAGTTACAGTATATAAGAGGGGGGCCCATGTGAGCGTTCTCGCCCCGGGCCCCTAAATTTCTGTCGATGGGCCTGATTGAGTGTAAATCTTAAAATAAAAGTAGTTTGTTAAAGCAGACCTGTTATACAAAATCGACTTTTCAGAGGCAGTTGTTTGTTTTCACCATTTTCTCATCTGAAGTTGTGTTTGGAGTGTTTCGTGGATGTTTGTGTAATCCTGAATCACTTATTTTCAAAACCCCATACTGCCGATCGATCCACTGCTCTGGACTAACTTTTTAAAATTATTATTATTTATTCATGTATTTATTTATTTATTTTTAAAAATTATTATTATTATTATTTTATTTATGTATGTATTTATTTAAAGCATGAATACATTTTAAACATTTTTAAATGCAAGATTAAAGGTCCAAAACATTAATAATATAGAGACAGAGGAAAAAAAAAAAAAATATATATATATATATAAAGCATGTCTGGAAGAGTGCTGTGTTCCTTGGTATTTACAGTCACTGATCCACAGTAATTCCATTGATTTTTTTTTTTTTTTTTTTTTTTTGCCTTCGACAGCTTCCTTCTTCAAAGAATATTAACATGGCCATGACTTAATCTCAGCCGCCGTCTTACCCAGGAGGCAACTAGCCGAGCAAATGTGCCCCTCCACCCTTCAGAGCAACTTCTTTCTTTTATTAAGTCGTTTTAGATGAACATTGAGATTTAGAATGTCCAAATTATAACATAACGACCCACGGATGTCACTGATTATAGTTACAGTATATAGCAGATGCAAGCACAATAAGTCTTAAAGAAAATTATTCAGAAAAGGTTCATATTTTCTTTTTTTTCCTTCAATACTTGTTCATATGAGTAATTATTTTTAATACTTGTTTTAGTATAATTTTGTATCTGTCTCTCTTTTACCATCTTAGTAAGCAGATTTGCACTTTACTCAGTTTGCCAACGAATCTGTCTCCAAAACTTGATTATACCGTATTTATAAAGCTGAAATAACTTGCAGAAAAGTTACATGCTGTTTCTCTCCACTTTTTCAGAGAGCCTGGGGAGAACCAGCAGCACCAGATGGCAAGTGCTGTGGGCATCCCTTTATGCCAAGCCATGATGGAGTTCAACGAGGGCAACTACGAGAAGTCTATGGAGCTACTGTACCCACTGCGCTACCGTATCGTGGACATAGGGGGCAGCGACGCACAGGTGTGATTTGACCTATGGAGGATTTTTGTAGAGATGTGAAACCCCGAGGAGGCACTGTTCTCCTGTCTTTGCTTATCGTAGATCATTCCAGATTGAGGTTTTCTTCTCGCTACACGAAATCTCTGTTGTTGTGAAAATCAGCCAGAGGTGAAGTGTGTTTTGTATTAGAGGAATGACTTCTTTCCTTCTAAGAACATACAGAAGAGCAGCGTCAGGATGGCTAGAAACAGCTCTGGTATGAATAATAAATCAGCGTGATGGATACTGATGGTGTGTTCTCTTGTCTTTGAACGCTATTCCCATAAGAGAAACAGGATTCACAGTGTGTAACAACAGGAAGGAAAGGGGAGCCCTATTTGAAATACTGAGTCGTCTTTGTGTTTCTAATGATCTTTGTCCTCCGCTGTTTACAGAGAGACCTCTTCAATCAACTGCTCATTCACGCTGCCATAAAATCAGACAATACCAGGCACCAGAAACTCGGAAGGTAACGCTCCACTGGGATTTGAGTGTACTCCTGTTTTGTTTTGTTTTTTTCAATATTTCTTCTAGGGATGCGCTGATAAGCTTTTTCAGTTCCGATATCAATACTGATATTATAGTTTTAAGTATTTTCTGACCCCTGATATCAACCGATACTAGTGCAGAGACTGAGAACAGCATTTATTTCCTTTAAAACAAACAAAAAATCCTATGATGATCTGAGGTGCGTGTCAGATGTTGATGTCGATGTCGATATACACATTTCTTAAAGCCTTAGAAATAACTATTTATATGAAAACGTGGGACCAATTTTAACAAAATCTAAAAAAAATACTGTTTTTAATCTGAATGACGTGCTGTTTCTTTACTTACCAAAATGAGACGGTGTAAACCAGGGCCTCCAACCTTTTTTACCCTGAAAAGCTACTTTTACAACATGAAAATAACAGAGAATTAAGTTGATACATTGAAATAAAATAAGACAGAACCGATACAGATCTGTTATGGAGCTGTTTTTTATCGCTCAAGTAACAGAACAGCTTTGTATAAATAAAAGTTCAAAGCCAAATACGACCAGTAAATAGTCTCATTACATTAGTTTATATGTCCAACCAGGATATCGACTGAACCGATATTTAGAAGTCGATATCTAATCAATATCACTGCCGATATCTGATACCAGTATTGTAACAGTGCATGCCTTATTTGTACCAGTGGTGGAAGAAGTACTAAATGTTGTTACTTAAATAAAAGTACAGATACTGGAGCCAAAAAATACTCAAGTAAAAGTATCACATGAAAAAATGTATTTAAGTAAAAATATTAAAGTATCCGTTTAAAAATGTACTTAAAGAGTAAAAATCACTATTATAAGGATTTGATTGTAGTGATTTTGATCAAGATTTGTGGTGAATTTTGTTCAATAGAAACAACTGAATCAATAGTTTTTTCTTATTGGTTTTTATTTGTATATTTTTGTTTGCTCAAACTACAAACAAATTAACCTCAGGCTTGTTAGTAGGTCTCAAAGAATCATAAAAAATGAAAAATGACGATATTGGAGTGCTGCACTGGATCAAAACTTACAGGTGCAGGTGCTCATCAGACCAGGGGGCTTGAATTCTTGTGGAGATAAAAGAGGATGGCAGAGGCGCTCTGATGTGCAGTGTGTTTATTAGCGGTCACGCCAACACGTTTGGAATAGTTATGAGTCTTCATCAGGGCGGATAGAGGGAGCAGCAGGTGTGACTCTATTTATAGGGGTCATGTGACCAATTATCAAACATGTAATTATTAAAAACAATATACATATATATATACATGTTGAATCCAAGTATATTGGACATATATTTCATCACAGCAGTCCTTACATTACTGCATCATATGGTATGGCCGCTACATCGATGATTTATTTTTCATTTTTGATGGAACTGAGAATGAGCTTAATAATTTTCATTTCTATCTAAACAATACCAACAAAAATCTCAAACTGACTCTAGAGTCAGTAAACTTTTTAGATATGAACATTTCTGTGAACAGTCAAGGGGAACTACAAACATCTCAGTATCGTAAAACAAGTGACAGGAACACTATCCTGCGTGCTGATGGTTTTCATCCTAAACCACTTCTTGCCAACATTCCATATGGTCAATTTCAACGATTAAAAAAAATATGCCATGACCCTAATGACTTTGATTCACAAGCTAACGAGATGTACAGTCGGTTTCAAACGAGGGGGTACAATAGGAGAACACTTGACAGTGCTCTTACCAAGTTCAAAACAACAAACCATAAACCTTTTCCACAAACGGCAAAAGCACCAGCAACCCCAAAGGACATTTCTTTCCATGCAATTTGGACACTTACCATATGACATTAGACAAATAAATAAAAAGAACTGGGGGATTTTGCAGCGCGACCCCAGAGTTTTTCCACCTGTAACAGCCCTTAGGCTCGAATGTGGCTGTTTTTACATTGGACGCACCAAACACAAGTTCAGAGAGAGACTGACTGAACATATGTACGCCATTAGAATGAACTCCTCGTGGAGGAGACCGTTTAAAACGTCCTCTCCAAAGAGAGACGTTTTGGATTCACACTTTGAGGGCTACGGTCCATCCTGGTCTGAATGAAGAGGTGGATTTTTCATCCCCCTCTGCTCCTATAAACTATTTGAACTATAAAGCCTCTATGCCTTTTTGTTAATTATTATGTCTCTATATCATGTTTAAGAGAGGACAAGGAGCCATCAAATACCCCGGTAAAAACATTGCTTACAAAATTTCTGGTGCTTTCTATTTGTGATACTGTTAACTTAAAACAATTTTTGATGAAGTGTGCTGTGTAACCGAAGAGAAATATTTATTGTTGACTGTACGCCAACCTATACAGAACAGTGTTTCTTTTCTGTTGTGTTAGAGTGGTATGTCGTCAGTATACTTGGATTCAACATGTATATATATGTATATTGTTTTTAATAATTACATGTTTGATAATTGGTCACATGACACCTGTAAATAGAGTCACACCTGCTGCTCACTCTGTCCGCCCTGATGAAGACTCATAAGTATAAGAAACGCGTTGGCGTGACCGCTAATAAACACACTGCACATCAGAGCGCCTCTGCCATCCTCTTTTGATTATTAAAAATACTTAAACTTTTCAGTCCGGTTAAAAAATGTGGAGCAAAGTACAGATACCTGCTCTCAAATGTAGTGAAGTAAACATAAAAAGTATTCTCTTTAAAATGTACTTAACTAAAGTACAGATACCTTTTTTTTTTTTTAACTTAAAGGTGAACTGTGTCACTTTCTTGGTGAAGGGTCCATCACCATGGAGATGTTGTTGCTTTGCCTGGAATTTTTCACAGCGTGATATTAAGCATATTTATTTCCATGGAGACAAGCACCACATTATTTACAGGTCAGATTTGTGGAGAGGTGGGCCGATAACAGTAGAATACATATTTTTCAAGGTATTGTTTTATTATAACAAAACACCTTTACTTTCACGTTTACTTTTGCTGGAATGTACCACAGTATGGCATTAATCTCCCTAGCATATCTCCATGGACACAGCCAGGTGCTGGGCTCTAACCAGAAAAGTTACACAGTGCACCTTTAAGTACAGTACCTTATTACTTTTACTCTATGTTCCGCCACTGATTTGTACGTTTATTTGCTAGTCGTTTTTGCTGCTGTTTTATCGTGTGTCTACAGACCACAGACTGTTTGCTAACCTTATGTAACCGTAGTCCGTTCAGCATGTCGGCCTTTCATCATTGATCACGTTAGCCTGTGTTCTTTGTTTGGACATTTACACGGTCTCTTTCTGTATATTCTCAGGTGTCTTTTGGTGGAGAGAGACTCAGTGAGGCCGCACTCCCCGATGACTGAGCGCCTGATGAAGACGGCTCTGGCTCTGCACGTGTAGTTGGATCAGACAGAGAGAAACTGCAGAAAAATCAAAAGTCCTGTGATGATCTGAGGTGCCTGTCTGACTTTGAGGGGAAAAAGTGGAAAAAGAAGAGGGGCGAAGTCTCATTGAAGTGGCCGTATGATTGTAGCCTTTGTCATTAACCTGCCACACTGCAAAAAGCGAAATCTATCTAAGTTAAAATGACTTCAATTAAGAACATTTTACTTAATTTGAGCAGATTCAACGTGACGAGTAAAATTATCTACCAGTGGAATAAGGGTTTTTTACTTAATTCAAGCAACATTGGATTTGTTTCTTATTTTAAATGCAAAGAGTTGTTGTTTTTCTTATCTTAAAAGGTGCGTTGTGTAACTTTCTGCTTGTTTTCATGGAAATGTTATTGGTTTGTCTAGAATATCCCATAGAATATCCATGGAGAGGTGAGCTCACTCGCTGTAGCAGTGCATGTTTTTCGTAGTATTTTGAGCAGTAAAACACCTGTAATTGAATACATGGAGTTAAAATGATTGACTGAGATTTAGGAGCAGGACCTCAGGACAGCTCAACCACACCTTCAATTACCCAGAAGCCCTATTTATACAGGCCTATCACGCTCTCTTGACCCTCCCTTCACCCTGAAGACATCATCTACAAAGGACCCTGGAGACAGAGCCCTCATCAGTCTCCTCCCAGCCATCACATCTATCCATCGTCAATAAATATCTGTATCGTATTCCATTGTTGTGGCGTGGTCCTTGCTGGTGAAATGTAACATAGGCCACGTTTACATTATGTTTTTTAATTCCGAATTAAATAGTTTGGAATTAAATTATTCTCCTTCGAGTTTGCATGGAAATAATAATTCCAAATTGAGGTTTACATGGAAAACATGTTAAATCGCCTTTATTTAATTCTGCTCAACGTCTGAGGGTCGGGAAGGGTTCTGATTGGACAGGGACACGAACGGATTTACGTCGACCAGAAGAAAACACACTTTACCTGCTACTAGCTTTTAGTGTTTATGTTTTCTGCCATCCACTCTTTTCATTATTTGAAGTTCTTCCAGCGAACTTATTGAAATAATTGTTTCGGTTCAAGACCAACGTTTGCTCCGGGCGCCATCTGGCCATGCGTCATCGCGTCGGAAGGGCGACCCAATGAGCATACACCAAATGGCCGGAATTATTTTAAACGTTTACAAGATCGAGGAATAAATTAATTCAGCTTTAAAATTGGAATAAACCATCCACTTAATTCAGAATTAAGTTTAATTCCGAATAATCATTTTCATTAGGAATTGAGTGTTTACATGGTCTTTTTAAAGCGGAATTAATTTTTATTCAGAATTAAATTACTTTTAATCGAAATTAAAGTTCTCATGCAAACGTGGCAATAGATGAGTGTAATGCCATACTGTGAAACCTTTCAGGCAAAGCAATAACATCTCATAGGAAACAAGTTTGTAGCGGATCTCCTACCAGAAAAGTTACACAGTGCACCTCAAGATGCATTTTCATATTATCGGTACAAAAAGTCTTCCATTGGTAGATAATTTTACTTGTCAAGTGAAATTTACTGAACTAATGATAAAACTTTCTTAATTCAAGTCATCTTAACTTGGTTGGATTTTAGTTTTTAGTTTTAGTGCAGATGTTTTATCGATGGGGATGGGACAAGATCTTACGAGACAAAATTGCCACAAGATTGTGCGCGCATGGTGAAAATGGTCTTGTGAGATTTCTTTCCCAAGTTTTTACGTTTGGATTGGCTAAAAAAATTGAGTCAAGTACTGGTAACTTGCATTTTTTGAGAACTTGTAGTCCCAAAAAGCAGTGCTACAGTGACAGCAAAGTAAATAAATAAAGTAAATCAAAAATTGTGAAGCCAAAACTGGGAACTGATTTGCACAATGTGTTTATTATAAAGAATGTGAAAATCTCGTCTTGTCTCGTTCTCGTAGATCCAGTCTCATGTCTCGTCTTGTTTCATGGAAATTGTATCTCGTCCCACCCCTAATTATCAATGTGCACATTCCTTAAAGCCATAGAAATTACTTGTTTATATCACAATGTGGGACCAATTTACACAAAATCTCAAGAAATACTGTTTTTAATCTGAAATGATGTACTGTTTCTTTACTTACCAAAATGAGACGGTGTAAACCAGGGTCTGAAACCTTTTTACCCTGAAGAGCTACTTTTACAAAATGAAAATGGCAGAGAGCCGCTTCTGTTAGCAGCTGAAAGAAATTAAGTCGATATATCAGTGACAGCGAGGCTTGAATGGGACAGTTAGATGTCTGTATAAACCAATCAATCAATCAAAATGTTATTTATGAAGCACTTTTCATACAGAAAAATGTAACAAAAAGTGCTTTACACTGCTTTCCTTTGCATTTACTTCCACCCAAAAGCCCTACACACACAACATGCAGTCTCATACACACACACATGCACAAACACACACGCTAAAACACATGAAGGTACATACAGTCGAACATGAGGCTGAATAGAAATTAACCAGTTGAGGAGGCACCATCAGAGGAGCAGAAACCATCATCTGCGTATTAGTGCACAGTTTTGGGTATCTTAAGTATATGTTTATATCATAAGCATGCGATTAATCGAATTGTAATAATTCAGTAGGATATGTGTAGTACCTAAACCTTTTGGGAGCTCTTTGGAAGGGGGTGGAGAACTACAGGTTGTTGTAAACCCTCATTCATCCAGGAGCGATTCAGTATAGAGACGGTTTCGACATTGGTCATCTGGACAATGTTTTTATGATCGAGAAGTTTTGGCTCTGTTTGCTGTTTGTGATCCAGAATACACACTTCTTCAATACTTTGCAAAGATGTGAGTCTGTTCTGGTTCTGTTTTCAAATAGGCGTGATTGACAGATTGACAATCGGGGACACACATGGTCCGTCCACATCGGAAAAAATCACTCAGGAGGCTGAAAAACATGGCGGATTTTTGCAGAATCAATGAACGAAGCGCTAAACTAGATCATTTTTTTGTTTTTATTTGTAAATCATAAGTGACCAGTGAGCTCCTTCGTTTCACATGCGTCACTGAAAAAAAAACCAAAGCAATGCAAATTTGTGCGTTCATCAATATGTTTTTTGACTGTAGTTAGACTTTTGCCGTTAGGAATATCAAAACAAAAGCAGGGTATAATTTACTTGAAAACATTTCATAGTGTACCTGTATCCAAACTGTTTGAATAGACTGCAATATGCAAATAGACATGTTTAAGACAAATGAAGTCTTTAACAGTGTAATTCAAACAGTGGGTAATGAATTATGCAATAGAAACTTTGGATTCATCACTCAAAACACACTGCTTTATCTTTCAAACTCACTTTTATTAGCAAACATCACATTAAAATATACTGTTTTATAGCTTATGTTCATGTAAAAATACCATCCATGTGCAAACCAAATAAAGCCCGTCCTGGAACTTCTTTTCGTCCTGTTTTGTCCTTTGTCATGAGCGTCTGGTCCTCAGAGTCCTTCTCCACGTGCAGCCGTCACAGCACCGAGCTGATCTCATCCTGGATCTGTGAGATGAGGATCTGGGACAGGACGATACCAGCGATCTGCAGACGACAGCACGAATCACAACTCCACAAGGACTCCCATCGTTCACACGCACAGATGTCTCCACGGAAACATTATTGCTTTGTCTAGAATGTTCCACAGTATAGATTAAACCTACCTATGACAAGAGAGACAAGCAGGTTACAGCACTACGCTACAATACAGGTAAGATCTGTGGAGAGTCCCCACTATTCACAGAAGGAATTGTGTTTTTGAGCAATAGAAACACCTGAAATGAATAAATGCTAGATGGATATGTTTAATGTCTAGGAATGGGACGAGACACAATTTCCACGAGACGAGACGAGATACGAGATCGGGTTTCATGATTATGTTTCCAATTTTGGCCTCACAGTTTTTTATTTACTTGATTTTATATTTTTGTTTCCATTCTAGTACTGCTTTTTGGTACTGTTAGAGATAGAACTCTTCAACGTGTAACACTTTTTTGTCCAATCTAAATGTCCAAATCCAAATTTTTCTCTTGAGTGCATGATCTTGTCCCATCCCTTATAATGTCATACTACGGAACATTCCAGGCGACGCAATAACATCCCTATGGAGACAAGCAGGTGACAGACCCTCCACCGGAAAAGCTGCAAAAAGCTGCACCTTTATACACAGCATTTTACTACTTTTACTTTGTTATGTTCCACCACTGATTTGTACACAGATTCAGTTTTGGAAATCAGGAAAAAGGGAGTGCATCTGTTTTCTAAAGCAATGCGTTTACTTGATAGCTGTTTGCGTTAACTGCTGTATTATGTTTATATAGACAGACACCAGCGATCTGCAGACAACAAATCCACAAGGAGGTGTCACCACACTCATTCACACACAGCTTTAAAATTATGCAAATGAGCTGGGGTGATGCAATTCATAACAATAATTGACCTATTACAAACAAATAATGTGTTACTGTGAGATGATAACAAAGCGGGGACCTGAGCACCTGCTAGCATACACCGCTGTTCATTTTTAACACTTCACAGACGCCGTTTGGCAGTGTAAAAAATCTTATATTGCGCAAAAATTACTCTTGTGAGGTTTAAATCATGTTATAATGTTGTTACCTCATCAAAAACAGACCTGGAGTTGTGTTTTGTTTCATTCACACATGTTCGACTAGCCCTTTATTATTATTATTATTATTATTATTCTGTCTAGCTCAAAATGCTCTGTTCCACCTTGTGATGTCACGAAGCGGTAGTTTTCAAGCTAGCAGCTCCTTTTACCTTTAGTTCAGTAGAGATTGGCAATTCTAATTTCCTTCTCTAGTTTGTGACGGGAAATTCATAACAAATGGTGAAACATACAGTATAAAGCTGCTTTTGATCTTATGTTACGTCCTTATACTATTATTTAAATGCAGCTTTGTGTAAACGTATTCAAAGTTTTCAGAACACAGAACTCTAATTGGACCATGGATCTGAGTATGTCACAGGTATTCATTATTCTGTAACTAAATACATTTCAAAGTATTATTCCCATCACTGAATACACATGTGGATAGCCAGCAGTGTGAGCCCTCTGCGACATCTGATTTAATTTCATGGTTAATCCGGTCTGTCGGTGTTACCACGCAGGATTAGGCTTTATGTATTCACAGTAAATTTGTTGCTACGCCGTTGACTTCAAATGTGAGTCTTAAAGGTCCTTTATTACACAAAACTGACTCTTATGAGCTTTGAGCCATGTTAGACTGATGTTACCTCCTCAAAAACATGCCTGGAGTTGTGTTTTGTTTCATTCACACATGTTTGAGTAAACCTTTATTATTAGTCCGTCTACATCTCCAAAGCTCAGAATGCTCTGTTCCACCTTGTGATGTCATGTAGTGGTAGTTTTCAAGTTAACAGCTGCCGTTTTACATTTAGTTCAGTAGAGATTGACAATTCTAGGGCTGAAATGATCCAAATGATTCTAGTGAAGGTGTATTGGAGCACTTCCTGTATTACCACATGACATCACGAGGTGGAACAGAGTGTTTTCAGTTTGAGAGAAGAAAGTCTGTGTGTTAAACAAGAAACAAAACACAACCCGAGTATGTCTGTGATGAGGAAACATTATAACAGATCAGAAAATAGTAGAATATGGACTCTTTAATGATTCATGTCTTACTGATGTGCTACAATACAGTGGAAAAAATGCCATTATTTCTTTCCTCGCACTTTGAAACACTATTCCCTTTAACGACATAATAAATTGGACACGGTTAGCGCTGCCATAAATTAAAAATATCACTTTCCTTGTTTAATTTTGCATATTGGTTGGCCCATCATATGCATTGGAGTTGTAATATCAAAATCCAATAATGAAACCCTGTGAGAAGCAGAATGAGTCTACAGCTCTGAGTTACGCCCATGACAACCGTAACTAGGCACATTGGGATCATAAAACTTTAAAATTGTATGATTCATTTATTCTGCTCTCTTATTCCGAAAGTACAGGTTAAAGGGCCCGTGCTACGCTTTTTTCTGACGTTATAATATTGTTTCCTCATCACAAACACACCTGGAGTTGTGTTTTGTTTCATTCACACATGTTTAACACACAAACCTTCTTCTCTCAAACATAAACACTCTGTTTCACCTTGTGATGTCATGTGGTGTGTGTGTTTTTTGTTTTTTTTTTAACAATGTTTTTATTTAGATTTTTGTACATTATCAAGCATAATCACAAGCTATAAGCCCGTTGTGTACATGAAACAAAAAAATCTATATTAAAATCATATAAAAATATAAAGTGTGTGTGCGTGTGTGTGTGTGTTTTAAAGGGTTCACAGAGCTTCACTGTGTTTTTAAAGTCCATACAGATACAATAGAATCATTACCAATCTCTACTGAACAAAAGGTAAGCTTAAAAAAAAATAAAAATACCACAACATGACATCACAAGGTGGAACAGAGCATTTTGAGCTTTGGAGATGTTGACAGACGAATAATAAAGTGTTACTCAAACGTGTGAATGAAACAAAACAAAACTCCAGGTCTGTTTTTGAGGAGGTAACAACATTATAACACGGTTTAAAGCTCACAAGAGTCAATTTTGTGTAATATAAGACCTTTAATATAGCTCTGTACCGCTGTATCTACGATCTCCCGTATTTTTTATTTGGCATAGGAGCGCTGTCATTTTCTCTCAGCATAAATACAGCTAATAGACACTGGAAATGTTTGGCCATGAAATCAAATTAGCATTTATCAAGAGCTCTTTCCAAATAATTAGCTGTTTACTTGTCAAAATATACGGCTCCTGTCACATAACGCACACACGCAGCTTTCACCTTCCCCCTGTGTCTGTTCTGAAGGCAGCACACGGATTAGCCTGAGTACAGACAGAACAATTGGAATGCTATAAGAGCTAGCTTTGAAGGTGGTTAAATCTGATTTTAAAAAAGCATGTGTTTTTCCCATAAGCTGAGATCACAACCGCACTTAAAGGCCTGATATTACTCTATTTTCTGATCTGTTATAATGTTTCCTCATTACAAACACACCTTGAGTTGTGGTTTGTTTCATTCACACATGTTTAACACACAAACCCTGCAGATTTAGGATGAGTTCTTCTCTGAAAGGATAACACTCTGCTCCACCTTGTGATGTCCTGTGGTGATACAGGAAGTGCTCCACCGCGTTCATTAGAATCATTTGGATATTTTCAGCACTGGAATTGCCAATATTTACAGAACAAAAGGTAAAAGGTATTTGTTAACTTGAGAACTACCACTACATGACATCACAAGGTGGAACAGAGGATTTGGAGATTTGGAGATGCAGACAGACTAATAAAAGTGTTACTCAAACATGTGTGAATGAAACAAACCAGAACTCAGGTCTGTTTTCGAAGAGACAGTATTATATCTTGGCTTAATTCCATGTTGTTGTTTTTTTCCTGAAATGTTCCACAGTATGGCATTTAATTTAACTATCTCCATGCCCAGTTTTCTACTGAGCTTAAGGTAAAAGGTAACTGCTAACTTCTGTAGAATCCCTCAGTCGTCCAGGTAGAATCCATGGCAAAAGGAGAAATTCAATTTGTCAACTGAACAAAGTTTATTTGGTCGAATACGTTTTGCAGCTCATCCAAGCTGCTTCTTCAGTTCATGAGCTGCGAAACGTATTCAACCAAATAAATTTTTGTCCAGTTGACAAATTGAATTTCTCCTTTTACCATAGCTGCTAACTTGTTAACGCTTCATGACATCACAAAGTGGAACAGAGCATTTGAGCTTTGGAGATGTGGACAGATGAATACTACTTTTTTGATGAGGAAACAACAGTATAACATGGCTTAAAGGTTCAATGTGTAAAAGGTGGAGGGTCCGTCACCTTCTTTCTATGGACATGTCATTGCCATACCTGGAATGTTCCACAGTATGACATTAAACAGCTCTACTTTAGATTTATTCAGTTACAGGTGGTTTTATAGCTCAAAAATACCTTGAAAAACAGGCATTCTGACTGTGAGCGGGGTCGCCTCTCCACAGATCTGACCTGTAACTTGATCTGGTTTGGTCTCGATGAAGATAGAAAGGTTTAATGCCATACTGCGGAACATTCCAGACAAAGCAATAACATCTCCATGAAGAAAAGCACTTGACAGACCCTCCACCAGAAACATTACACAGTACATCTTTACGGAACGGTAATGCACGATTTCTCTGTGTGTATGCATTTATATTTATTATATTTATAGCGTTAAAAAGATGCTTAAAATGATCCAAAAGAGTAGGAGTAGGAGTTACGGGGACATATTTTTATAGGGATTCAGTTTTCGGTTGACAGCAGCCAACAGACTGCTCTTTCCACTGCGGCTCAGAGCATCAGAGGAACCACTGCAAAGAAAACATGTTTTTGAGCTGTGGCTTTCAGGTCTTACGCCAGACAAAATCAAACTACATTTATGGGAGCTGTCCCAGTGGGCGATGCTTTTGCTTGTCCAAGTGAGAAACAGATCTTACAGTATGTTGCAACTTCCTTCTCTTCTTGATTCCAAAATGCTGTTTTAGCTGCCAGAGGTCAGTAGGTGTCAAATAAGCCATAACTCTGATGTCTTCGTAGTATTTATTTATTTTGTTAATTTTGAGGGAATGTTATTGGCAAATCCAGACTGAGCTCTCTGTATTTTTTATATTGTATTTATTCATTTTTATTTGAATTGTATTTGTTTATTTATCATGGACAATGCACAAAGTTGTGTTTTAGTTTTTTCTCGAGTGATGCAGAAAAGGGAGAACCACTGTCTATGTGAATGTTCATGTATGTTCGCCTACACAAAGAGGTAATATGTTTGTACCAGGTTCGAATGAGATATTTCTCTAAGATCATTTCCACCTTGAATCCCTGGACAGGTTGATGTCATAAATGGCCAATAAAATACAATGTACTAGTGTATTAATGCAATCACTCATCCAGCCAATCAATAAGTAACACAAGCCCCATTCAATCTCAGTCACCACATCATAAACTCACAGCAATTCAAATATTTGTAGTTTTTAAAGCCCCGGTATGAAACTTAGGCTGCATCCCATTACCCTGTCTTACCCCTTCCCCTTTATCTACGTCTTTGTCTTGCCCCTCGATACCGAGCTGTGAGGGCTCGGGGTACGAATGTTCCCCTAAGAAATGGGACACCACTCGATTACCGTTTGCTTCTGTTAAGCAAATTGACTTCACACTGATTTCACCTAAAAAGTGCCACGTCAAGGATTATCGGGTACCTCAGCTCGACAAAAAACGAGCTTGTTTATACATGAAAGTTCGATGAAAACGATAACGTCGGCTAAACAGACATTACTACAATTAAAACTGCAACAACAGTTCACTAAAAGTAACGTAGAACATAAGCGTCAGAATTGTAAACCTGCTAAACTGTTAATTGATATTTACAACTGCTGAAAATACTCACATTTATGAGACTCCTTGGCTGGTCGATGTGACGCTCCATCCTGATCCCAACACCTGCCTGAGCTTGTAGGCCGACCCCTTCGTTTCAAGTCTGGTCGAGAGCTTACTTAGTTTCAAGGGGTATGTAGCCCGAGGTCGTGGCCCTAGCCCGTGATCAAAATTAGAATCGAGACACCCCTTGCCCTCACATGAACGCACAAAACCAAGGGGTAAGGCGAAGGGGTAAGACAGAGGAATGGGACGCAGCCTTATTCTGACGAAAAACAGACTAGACATTTTTCTTTATGAACATGTATATTTCACTGGAAACCTTCATCCTTACTCTGAGCAACCTTGCATCTCCACAAATCTGAATCTTATTTGGTCTGGAGAAAAGCCTCTTCCTGATTTTTTACTTGGAAATTGATATTTGTGGGTTCACAAACTCCCGAGAATCCATCTTGTAGCCCGTTGTACGGTTAATTGGGTGACCAGTCACGTCGCAGCATTGAGGTTTGGGCAGAAGCCAAAGGTGAAGCGCCCAAACAAACCAAAACAAACATGGCGACTCGGACAGACGTACTTACCAGCTTATTTTAGCGTCAATACGGACTATTTAGTTTGTGGAAAAACATGCAGAACGAAAGAGCTTTGTTCATTTCTGGACAGGGAAGATGTCTGTGCTTTTTTGTCAACTGAATTTAACTAAAGTTTGATATTTTGGTTTCTTCCGCTGTGATGCTTTGACCAATCAGAGTCAAATAGTCGTTATGACGCTCCATGTTTTCCATTCTTTCAGTGAGAGTTTTTCCAGATTGATAATGTGTAGAACTCACGGCTGGTGTTATGTTTTAACTTTCCATTTCCATCATGCAATTGACTTTCCACCCCCAGAAAGTTCCATACTATTACTTTAACTTTTGCTGCTCAAACATAATTACACGTCACCCTCACCTGTCCCTGCCATTTGATTCCACTCTGTAACACTGTTAATTCCTTTAGTGTGGTTGTTTTCATTATAAACCTGTGACGGACTTGATGAAGACGTATCTTTGTTAAACACAGGTGGAAGGTCCTCATTGATGAAGTCTTTGCTGCACTGTCTGAGCGCTGGATCCATGGTGTTTGTGACTCCTCCTCACAGAAGCAGCTCTTTGTCAATACGAACGCGGCGACAAACTCAATCTCTTAAGCCCCTGACGCCCGTATCGACGAGATGTGTGAGAGCGCGGCTTTAAGGCAGACCCCACCGTCCTGTTGGAGAATTATAGGAATTTATCACGGCAAAAGACTGGGAACTGTGCCGATTACAGCACAGTGGGCATTGATCGGGCATGTGTCGAACAGTTTAGTGCCATAGGTCTGTGTAAACGCATGTGACGCCACCATCTGCGAGAAGAGGCGTAAATTCAGCTGGTGAATAGATGTGGTTATCAGTGTTTGGAAGTGACTGAAGACGTACCGAGAATAACGCACTCTGAATACTAATTCTGAGTACCTGTTATGTTTAACACACAAACCCGGCATATTTAGGCTGAGTTCTTCTCTCAATCCGAAAACACTCTGGTCCACCTTGTGATGTCATGTGGTAATACAGGAAGTGCTCCGCTGTGTTTTTAAACTCCGTACACCTTCACTAGAATCATTTGGATCAGTTCAGCCCTGGAAATGCTGATCTCTAACTGAACAAAAGGTAAAAGAGAACTTGAAAACTAATGCTTCATGACATGTGTGTGCATTTTTGTGTGTGAGTGTGTGTACGTGCTTGTTTTGCGTTTGTCTGTGTGTGTGTATGTCAGTGTGTTTTGTATGTGTGCCAGTGTGTCTGTGTTTCCATCTGTGTGTTTTGTGTGTGTATGCGCGTGTTTTGTGTGTGTGTCTATATGTGTGTCTGGGTATGTATATGTGTGTCTGCATTTGTGTGTCTGTGTGTATATATTGTGTGCAGTAGAGGTCTCACCTGGGGCAGAGCCAGGCCCAGGGCGAGGGCTCCCACCAGCAGCAGGTGAGTCTCCATCCAGAGCACGGCCCGGTCTGCACAGCCCACAGGGTAAATGGACTTATTGGCCTCCAGGAACTTCTGGGTTTGGACCCCGAAGCCGCACATGGTGTTGATCACAGCCTGGTGGAAAAAGTTTGAGGTTATAAAAGAAACAGCACACAGGTTCTAACATATTTGCTTTGTATTTGAAGAGTTTTGTGATCACACAGGTTAATTAGTCTTTTGATTTCCTTATTAGTAACTTTATCCATCCATGTGATCTTATAAAGGTGCACTGTGTAACTTGTCCGGTGGAGGGTCCGTCACCTGCTTGTTTCTATGGAGATGTCAGTGCTCTGTCTGGAATGTTCCACAGTGTGACATTAAACAGCTCTACTTTACATTTATTCAATTACAGGTGGTTTTATAGCTCAAAAACACCTAGAAAAACAGACATTCTGACTGTGAGCGGGGTCGCCTTTCCACAGATCTGACGTGTAACTTGTTCTGGTTTGATCTCCGTGAAGATAGAAAGGTTTAATGCCATACTGTGAAACATTCCATGGAGAAAAGCATTTGACGGACCCACCACCAAAAAAGTTACACAATGCACCTTTAAGCATCTTTCCACATCTCCACTTCTCAAAATCAATTTTTTTTTGTTTTAGTAACGATGTTTTTATTTTGTTTTTTGTACAATATCAAAACACATTTAATATATACACATTTAAAAGGGATCAAATTTTTACTTCCTCCACTGTATATGAAGGTGTATGGAGTTTAAAAACACAGTGGAGCATTTTCTGTATCACCACACGACATCCCAAGTTGGAACAGTGTGTTTTCAGCCTAAATATACAAGATTTCTGAGTTAAACATGTGTGAATGAAACAAAACACAACTCCAGGTCTGTTTTGTTCTGTTCACGGATAAAGTCAACACAGTGTAATTTGTCCTCATGTTTCTAAGCACCATGGAAGCCCGTTGACACTATTGTAATCCAGTATTTTGTCTGTTTTGTCGGCTTTAGCAGAGGGGAGATCTGTGCTTCTGCCTGTTTATTTTAGACACCAGAAACCAGGTCAGTCCATTCTGAGTCCAACTGAAGTACAGACGCACAGACCCCCCACGTCCCCACACCGCACGTGCAGTAACACATCCCAAACAGCAGGACGCAGCACTGCCCCAGTTCATCTGATCTTTAATTAATTGATTTGTCTCATCCATGTGAAAAAGTAGCTGTGATCTTTCGCCTTGTAGCGTGTTGTAGGATCGATGTTAGCGTGTTCTTGTATCTCGGGAGGGTTTGTCTGTGGTGACCTGCATATGCTCCACACAAACGCTCTGTATCTGTCTGTGTGGAGCATAAAAGTGTGTGCTCAGCTCTCCTAGCCTATTCTATTTACATACTAAACATATTCTTACATACGCACTTATCTGTTCCAGGCATGGATCATAAATATTTAATCAAATCGGATTTCTCTAGCACTGCCTATTATAAAGATTGGGTATAGCACTCTGTAAGCTAAATTATATGTTTGCAAGATTGGGTTCTTAAAGGCCCAAATTACACTGTTTTCTGATCTTTCTTCATCACAAACATAGATGGAGTTGTGTTTTGTTTCATTCACCCGTTTAACAGACAAATACTGTATATTTAGGCTCAGTTCTTCTCTCAAACAGAAAACAAATGTCACAGCCTGACCAGCCAATCCCTTCTACATTCGGTCTGAATCCAGAAGAGTCTGGAACCAGATCACAGAGCGTGAAAAACCTCTGTCCAAACTTAAGATGGTCCAACTACAGCTACTAATTTGTATCACGTGTCTCTCAAATGCAGAAGACATCTCCTCTTGAAAATTTTTATAACTTTCAGAACAAAATATATAACTTCCCTTATCTGTAATAGAGGCTTTGCACCGTCATGTGACCCCCATAGCAACGGTAACTACGCCGCCATGACACCGGGCATGCAACATCAAACATGGCTGCTAAACAGAATGAGCATGTTCCATCTCTCCCGAAATATCTGGAATCTCTAACTTCAGATGAGCGAAAAAAACTCCTTGGAAAAGCTAAAATCAATCTCTAATATCGATCCTTGCAATGTGAGCATCAATTTCTACTCAGATTCGATAAAATCATGGCCAGAAGTAGAATTTCCGGCTATATATCAAACTACTTAATCTTTGCGTCCAGTAGTTACACCAAAGAGCAGATCAAGGCTTATAAAAGCCTAGAGGTGCACCAGTATTTTGTTGCTGGGTGGGTCAGGTGTGTTTATGTAGGAAAAGCTCGCAGTAACGTCAAGGTTTTGATCGGAAAGGTAAGTGTTTTCCAACTCGCATAGAACCATATCACTCGCCATAGGACCGACATTTTCTTTATTGCTTTGCTTATCAACAACAATGTCTTCTAGAATTAATCGTTTTTTGCGAGTGGATCTTTCTAACGTTCGCGAGTATCTTTTCATGGCCGATTCTTTCGTAGTTTGGCTCACAGAGCTCTTCGACTCGTGCCCCATATTGATCGTAGGAGCCCAATCTGAGTTTGATGGATCATAAACTGGTGCGGGTTTTCCTGGATAAATGAATGAAATTTTAGTTCAGTAAGTGTACTTCTTTCAGCTCCCTTTCAGAACAGCGATACACAACAAAACCTGCCCATGTTTCTCTGATGCTACTGAACTGAAGTCAATCGCCAGCCCAGTGTTATGGCGGC